>RJVT01000149.1:0-218951 GCA_018835575.1 Cotesia chilonis
CATTCTGCTTTCTGTAATCTCAAGTATTAAGCAATAGATACCGTTATGGCCAATCTCATTGGGAAATAGTTGTTACAGAACATTATTAAGAAATATTCTATTAGACAAAAATAAAAAGATTTATGTTATTTAAATGGACTGAATGATATTTTCAATGTTTTTCTTTAGATGAGATTACTAATTATGTATATCTTAAAATTAATAAATACTAATGCTTCAACACTTTAACAAATGTAGTGCCAACCTAATACAAAAAAATTTTGATATTCTAATCTATCAAACATCATTTACAATTTTAGTCAACTTACTTACGACTTTACAGACAATGTTGTGTCACTGTTGAGATTTGAATTAATGACTTTATGTTAAGCATCATATAAACTGAACTATAAGTAACTTATTATATGATAAGTAAATATTATAAAATAATAATATAGTTATAAAGACTGACAGGCAAAATATATTTTAACTGGAAAACAAATATAAAGTAAACAGATATATAAGACACAATCAAACAAAAGTGATACACAGGTATTTTATAAAACTTGATAGACTAATCTTTGGTGTGTAAGCCATTGTTTCTGATACTTTAAGTATTAAGATTAAAAAGATTATATGAAAGAATACTAAAGAATGGATGGAAATTTTTGACTGAGAACTGTTGTGAAAATTTTATACAACTATTGAATTAGAAAAAATAAAAATTAAAATACACAAATTAAATATACGTTAAAGATGCTAGAATGAAAAATGATCAAGAAAATTTTTTATGATAAAATGAACCACATAAAGAAAATACCTCTTGACAAGATTGACACTAAAGTGAATGAGAATATTTAGAACAGAACAATTTTTTAAACATTAAATATATCAAAGATCCTCCAAGCTGCACGCATATCTAAGCTAGTGGGAAGTAACGACAAGGAAAGAAGCACATCAGAGAGATAATCATGAACTTAAAGACAACATCAATATTTTGAGCAATTTAAGGAAATCAGAGAAAATGTAAAAAAAATCTTTGGAATTTATACTACCATATTTATGACAAGCATATGAATAATGCGAGTGTGATTCTGAATGCTAAAAAACTAGAAATGAATAAAAAAGAATATACTTCGAAAAGATACATTATAGATATGAGATTTAAATGGATAATTTTATAGTGTTTAAATAAAGTCTAGACGAAATATGGTATTCTATTTATGAGGATTACAAGGATAAATTCTGTCAAAGTTGTAGAAGAAAAGAAATGAGGATCATTTTGACATACGTCTTATAAAAATGAAAATGTTTAAGAATGATTGGAAAAATTACAAAGTTATAAATTTCATTTGATCTAGAATGTCATAAGATAAGACAAGGTCTATAACATTGTTTATAAAAAACATAACTAGCATCCACAATGAGATTTACAAAATAATCTAGGAAATATGCATATGAAAAAAACAAGAAAAATCACTTTAAAAACAGTAAAAATAAATAGAGAACATTAACATGTCTAAACCAACCACTAAATAACAAGGTAAATTAATACAATCAGAAGTTGAAGGCAGAGGCTTTACATAAGAATTAATTAATAGCTGCGACGCGGTCTTTAGGAAAAAAAAAAAGATCTTGAAATAAATTAGGAATGTAAAAATAACTTTAAACACCATAAATAATTATTGGAAATGTTTTTGATATTGTAAATAACAGATACTTAACCAAGTGTGATAGTAACATCAACATTTTTTCTTTAATGTTCAATTTCCTTATAATATGCATTAAAATTGTTAATTAGTAAAAATTAAATAGAATCTACAACTTTAGTATAGTGTATAAAATGTGGTATGCTTTTAACAAATTATCTATCATCTTAATTATTTCTCTTGATCTCTTATAAAAAAAATTTACTCCTGAATAACTGTAATAAACTATCACTGCAAGAATAATAGACGAGATAGGGAGTAACTTTGAACAGGAAGGAATGAAAATGAATAAATATAACATAACAACAAATACGTGAAATTGTGTAAACGAAGCAACAGATTGTCATTAGTATCTTAAGAACATTGACAAACAAAGTAAACTTAGAAACTAAACGTATAAAATAAAATCAAAATTACTAGTAGCATGTGTCAAATTGAACTTAAAAGAATACAATTAATAAATACGTAATTCCATTATAATGATATACAATCTTACTAGATTGTGAAAAAGGCAACTACTAAGATTTAGATAAATAAGAGAGATAATATCCATAAATTACAAAGTTGTAAAGAATACATTTTTTATCTAAAAGATAGCAAAGAGATGATCTTTATATCAGTAAAATTGAGATACGAGTAATTTTGTTTAGAACACCAAAATATCTTAAAGTAAATAAGAAACAGTCAGATACAGAATCATTTGTATTCTAAATAAATCAACATTCTTTTTTTCTACTCGGATGTGTAATGCAAAAGGACAAGTTGTAATGAGAAAATGTTAATAAAAACGCACTAGTCATTTACCAATCAAAATTAATATAAACTAATAAGATTATCTAATTTCTCTATAAATGCAATTTTACTGTAAACAACAAAGAATAAAATTACCATAAATAAAGAGTTAAAGTGATCTTACTGTCTAGATTAAAGAAATAATAGTAAATCACCTGGAAACAAGATTCAAGAATATATTAAATGTCATAACAAATTGTATCATGCATTCATTTAAAACTATGTATGATATGATCTGAAATATCTAAACATAAAAATTCACTAAATACAAGAAATACTAACAAATGAGAGATCTAATATCTGAGTTTATTGATAAAAATTCAAATAAGAAATCTGACATCTTTGCACTAGATATGGTCAACAAAAAGATAATTTTAATAAATATCAGTAGAAGCCTAGAATAACAATATGTAGTGTATACACAAAAGATGAGAATATATAATCTGTTAGAATATGAGCTAGGACCAATTAATCAATTTGAGACAAAAATAATCCTTTTTGTTTTGACATTTTATGGGGTAAAATAATCATTAAAAATATTGAAATAAAATAAGTCTCTCTTTTATAGTAAAAAAGTGTACATTTGAACTCAAAGCTAAAGAAAATGATGTTAATCATATTTTAGACCTTTCTAAAATGACTTGAAAAAGAAGGTATGAATATTGGCGGCATAAAGTGTTGGAAGTGAGTTTCATGAATAACTAAGATAACTGATTACTTTGTTGCAAAACAAATGAATAAGCATATTTATAAATTATCAAATAAGGTCTATTTATAACATCTATCAATTAGTGTGCAATTTGTTAGTAAACAAATAATATTATGAAACTTTACTAATATTGTTTATATGCTAAAACGTTGTAAACTTTTATTTATCGTTTCTATTTTTAACTAACAATGAAATTTTGATGTATATTTTACTTTTTAATTGTTTATAATGTTTTATCTTGTTTCTCAAAAAGTATAAAATATTATACATTAAAAACTTAGTAGCCTTGATACATTAGAAAATAATTCTAGCAACATAATGATAATTATATCAAATTTAAGAACTGAAAGATAAGTGCAATATTATATCAAATACTAAATTTCAGTCGAATTAAGTAATTTAAAGTAGATGATCTTCGTAGACTTGCTTCTTTAAAGATGTTCTTTAGATGTAAATGAAAGTTAGTACCTATAAATGTTTACTAATGTTAGCAAATAATGCGAGCTACTACAAGTATGTATTTTTTTGTAATCTGTAGAATATTTACAACCATAGTCTAAACTTGTATATGAATACTTCTTATTTATTGTTGTGTCAATGCTTATTTAATTTAGATTAACAATTATTCACGATGAGATTCGAATCTAACATCTTTAAACATTGAACTAAAGGTACTTGATCATAATTAAGTATCTTTATATAAATATTAAAAGCAATCAACTTATCAACAAATACCGAAGCATACATCTAAATAATCATAAATAAGACATTAAAAAGCATTTTCTTTGAGCAACGGGGACTCGTCGAGGGAGGATCTAAAAACAAGAACATAGTAGAAGTGGCTAGAAAGTAATGCAGCTCGATAGAGGATGCGGCAGCGGAGGCAAAGTGATGTAACTAACAAAAATAAACTTCCACTATAAAATTGTATAAAAACAATATCTAATTAAATTAAGTTTTAAATGTCATCAAGATCAAAATACAATTGTTTAAATAAAATGTTTCATATAACCGATTTACTTAAAAACGGAATGAAATGTAGAATAGCTTAGAAAGTAATCGTAATCATGAATCGTCAAAAATAAAACAATAAATCATAAATCAAAGTTGCACAATAGGAATTAATCTATTGTTGATAATTAAAAATAAAAAGCAGCAAGAGAATATCAGAAAGATAGAGTTTTCAGTGTAATGGCAAAGATGCATCTATTGAACATTAGAAACTAAAAAAATATAAAGAGATCAACACAACAAACAAACTTATACAGAATAGATTCATTCAATATTCTATGATAGAAATTAATATTAAAATTTATTTTGATATATCACTACTCACTTTGTACCTATCATGGTCTCGTCTCACGCCTTGGGGATAGTGCCGAAGCGTTTTATAGGTGTTGTAAAAGACCAATCCAGGCACAAAGTTTTCGGAATCAAAAATCTTTTTAACATCAACTTCTTTCATCTACCTCTACTCTTCCAACCATTATTACAACTTCATTTGATATTCTTTACTAGCAATACAATATAGTAACAGAGCTCATCTCACGCCTTGGGAATGATGCCGAAGCTTTGTTAGGACTTGTCAAAGATGTCACTATATCGCAAGCTAAGAAAAGAAATCAAAATCCATTGTAAAAAATGATTTCTTTCCTTCATCTCCATACCCTTATTTTAAAAATTTTTATTTAAATTTTTGATTATTTTTGGAGGGAAAAAAACAAAAAATAATAATATAGTTTATTACTTGTTTTGAAATAAATAAGACTACTTATTCTTTTTAGTGTTAAACAATTTTAAGTGTCAAATGTTTAAAAATATTTAATTTATTCTTCATATTTGTCAAAATTGAAACAAGACATTTTTCAAATTATAATATTAAAACATAGATTTATCAAAAATTAATGGTGTTATTTTTTAATGTTTTCAATATTTATAAAATCATGTTTTTGTTCTTTTAATAAATAAAATTTCAAATTGAAGGATACAGGATTAAATAGATAAAAATTGATTAGAAATAGTTCTTGCCAAATATTTAATATACATTTGATACATACTGAAAAATGTCTTATTTGTAATGAAAATATACCAATTATTTATTATTTCATTTCTCTCCATCACCAAAATGACTTAACATGTGACTATTATGGCTTTACATATATTTATTTTTACATTAAGTAAATTTCTTTATATGGTAATAAATATCATATTTCAATAAAGTCAACATAAATATTTGATTTACAATATAAATACAATTATTTCGAAATTTCATAAAGTGATTACTATTTAATTATAATGACATTTAAGAACTAACAATCTGCAGATTCAAATTCTTCATTTACTTAAATATAACTTTTAGCTGTTAGTCATACACAATAAGTTTTAAAATTATCAAATTATATTAAAAGAAGTTAAAAAATATTTAAAAATATTATTTAATAATATCTTTAATATTCTATACTATTTAGGTATAATTAAATATCTAGAATAATAAAGATTATGATATATAAGTTACATAGAAAATTTTATATAATAACAAATAGATTATTGAGATATTACCAAAGATAGAAATATAATAAATAAATGGTTTAATAGAAAAAGAATTTCTGATAATAGAAGTCAAAACAAGAGTTACAGATCAACCGATCGTAGTAGATATTTAACAGGCTAAACATTTCTTATATGAATATTAAATGTACCTTCTTACTTTAATCTAAAAGTAAGTTTTACAATGCATCTACAGTACGACTTATTTTATTGTTTTTCAATATACAACATCTTTTTGTCTGCACTTACTACAAGACTTTACCTAAAATATATCATTACAAGTGTTATACAAATTATCAAACTTTTATACATTTTTAACGATTTGACATTGTGAGATGAGAATTAAAAATCCTTAAGCATTCGTCAAGCATAATGATTATTATAAATACTATGATATCGGTGTCTTTTTTGAAAATAAATTTTCAATGTACGAAGTACATGTTGGTACAAGAACAATATTAGCAAATTTATCCACAGATAAAACACTTGACTTTTGTTAAATTTTATAACCATACAATACAATCAATTACGTCATATCATTGCAATAAAGTTTGATTTACAATTAAATTACATTCATCTAAAAAATAATTTAAATTTGTTGTAAAAACATTTTTATGGTAATCAACCCCAATGAAATACTCTATTTAACTCTATATGTTTGTTTATTTCAATTTTAATTTTAGACTAGTAAAACACATTTAATAACTTAAAACGTATTTTAACAAATAATTTTAACCATATTATCTTTAAAAATTACAAAATTTTTATTTTCTCAATTTTAAAATATTATAATACTTTGCTAAAAATTGATCATTAAACTTTCCAATACATTAATTTAATTTGAGCAAAATGTAATGTAAATAGTTATAATTTTTTATTCATATTTTACAACTTGTGCATATTTATTTACAAAACTATATAAGTATGTATGCTCAATTTTAAAGTCAATATATTATTACCTGTATCAAATTTGTATATGTTGATATCATTAATATCATTGTTCCAATAAACAAAAATAATAATAAGAAAACTACTATTATCAAAATATATAAAATATTGTAGAAACAACTTTTATTCAATAAATTGACTAGTTCTTTTAATACAATTTTTAATTTAATTATAAAATATATTGATTTTTTAGTCAATACAAACTCTCATTCATAAATTGTTTATCATTTGTAAAATATTGAAAAAAGATATTACCATTAAAACAAATGAAAATGCGTAGTCACGACTCAGCATTAAAATGAGTGTAGATTGCGATGTTATTACACATCCAATAAAAATTACAGTTTATTAGAAGTAAAACTTACATTAAGCTATGGGTAAAGATTTAATCTAGCTTTAGAAAATTAAATCCATTTTACAATTAACATATATATTGAGAAATATAATTTTAATATTTGTGCAAAACAATTGACTACAGACAAAATTTTTTTTACTAACGAAGTTTATTTTAAAATGCTGCACTCAAGATAAAATGAACAAAAAAACACTTTCAATATTTTAATATCAAAAATTGTAATTTAATGTGCAAATTTTTATAATAGTATCAGTAGCTTTTCGTTTTCAATCAAATTAAAATATTAATTAGTAACGTATTTTGTTAGTTATAATATTTTCTGGTCTATACTTACAAGTACATAAAAATTTTTATTACCGAGTTGTTTTATAATTAAATTATAAATGGTTTTTAAAACTAAACAATTACTACAAAATATTATATTAAATTTGAGTGTTTGTTGGTTTGTAAAAGGTGATCTTTACTTTTTTATCAATTGTTTTTATCAAAGTAGTTAAAAATATATTCTTTAATCCAATAAATCATATATATATAAAAGATTGTAAGAATACTGTTCAAATCATATCACTTTTGATTTAACTGTAAATTTTAAATTAAATCTTATCAGAATACTGTGCAAGTTCTTATACCCAACAAGAAATTGTAATAATCTTTAATCAAACAATACTTCGTATTTATTACTATTTCGGGTAAGTGAGTAAAAATAATCAAATATTATTTAGGTTGTTAAATTTTGTTAAGTTTTATTTTTTTTACAGCTTAAATTGTAATGGGGTTTCTAAAAATAACATTTCAACTAAACTTGTATTTTTTTTTAGGTTTTTGTGTTTTTACAACACAATTTGAATATTAAAAACTAAGAAATGTTAGTTATGAACAATACAGGAGCTTTTAGATTTAATATACTTTTCTAATATGGAAGTATTTCATTAAATATAGTGTATCTAATTTTCAATGATGATCGTAAAACATTAAACGCCAATAATATGTAAGCGTATTATATTGCAAGATTTATTAAAGCTAAAACAATTATGAGAAATAAGATTTATTTTTTGAACTATAAATACATGGCTTTAAGTAATATGAGAACGATAATAAAAAACAAAGTTTAATGATTAAATATTTAACAGCTCTTATTTAATTTTCTTATGTATCTGTACAAAAATCACAATACTTAGGTTTTACAATTTGAGAATTTCGAAATATATTATTTTTTATATTTTGCATTAAAATTTTGTTTAAATCACTCAATGATATAAAAACTAGATTTGGCGAATTAAAAATCATTAACGTTGATCTTAGCTTTTTACTAAATTCTTTGGAAACATGACTGATGAATGTTTATGTAATTAAATGAGCAACCTCTTAATGTATTATCAATCACTAATGTAGTACTTCTACCGCAGTACTAATATCATCAAAATAAGAATGTTAAATATCATCAACAAAGACTTTCTTATTTTTGCATAAAACATACATGTAACACAAAATGTTTTACAGTTATTAAAAAAATTGACAAGTAAAACGTTAAAAACCATGCTCCATGTAAATACCACCATACAAATGAGAAACCAATAATATGAAGAATTTCTATATCAACAATCAGAAGAATTATAGCAATAAAATTACTTTTATAAGTAAAAAGCAACATCAGTTAATTATATATTTGTTATAATCTTGGAATATCCGTAAATGTTTCAAAATTATAAATGAAGAAGTAACCTACATTTCAAACAAAATAATCACAATTATCTAATTATTCAAATTTTAAAATCTTGATTATTTACACAAACTCAAAATTAGGGACTCACGAAAAATGTATGGTAACGAAATAAACATATAAAATTAAGGGTAAAAAATTTACTGAATTTTTGGATTTAGTATTAGTTACTACAAACATGAAATACTGATAGTTTATCCAAGAAAACAACTAACACTTGACTGAAAAAATTAATATTTCTGAAGTAATATGTTGTAATAGAAAAATATTATCTGTTGATAAAAAAGAAGCCATTAGTTGAATATAAATAAATTTTATGATTTACTAATAAAATTTATACTGCATTAAACTATAAAGATGTTATAAATATTATATTGGTATATAACATTTATTATTTAAAAGATAAAAAATCATCTTTCTAATAAATAAAGAGTCGTACAAACTTTCACATATATAAAAAATAAATTCTTAACATTTGATATTTGTGTACAACAAAATAACTAAAAAATGTTGCAATATATTGATTGAATGTTAAATTTTTAATAAGTAAATGTCAAAGAAGTATTGTGAAATTTGTTAAAGATTATGATTACAATAAAAACTTTAAATTTTTTTCTAATTGCTTTTTACTTATTTTTGTATTTACATGCTTAACTTTAAGTTATTTAGTTTGTGTCATATCAAACTATGTTTCAAATATATGAGAAGCAAATAAATGTTTTATAATTGATAACATTTACATTGCAAAAATTTTTATAAATCTTAAAATACAATTATTTTGATTAATACCCCTACTAAACATATAAACAAGTTAACATTGTGTGTATCTGCAATAGACAATGAACAAATGTAAAAAAATGGAAACACAATGCAGTTTAGATTAAGTGACAAAAGAATGGTTTTACACTAAGTAAAGTCTATACATTTATGTTTAAACTAAATGAATAAACAAAATCAGCAATTAGACAAATAAAAGCTTTATATGAATTACGAGTCATTATAATTTAGAAATAAATTTAAAACATCAAGTGATATTTTTAAAACATTAAAGTTTGATAGATTACACTAGTATAAAAGATCTATTAGTATACTTACAACACAGTTATCTCAAAAGATTAATAATTGAAAATGTGAGTAAAACGTTATGTTAAATTCAAATGAAATGACGATCAGGTCTGTTAGATCAATTATTGTACTATTAAAAAAAGATAAAAAGAGTTTTTTATCTAAATAACTATTAAATAGTTTTAAAACTAAAAATGTCATATTCTGAATAGATGGTTATTTTATAGAGCGACTATGCCAAATACTAATAGAAATATTCAATGATATATAAATAAAATATTACATTTTTTGAGCAGAAAACCACATAAGAATTTCATAACTGTATAACTTTACTATAACATAGAAACTTCAATTTTTATTAGTTTTGGTTTATATAATAATTACATTAATCACTTGTATCTTTAAATTCCAGTTGTACATAAAATCAAATGCGAAAGTATTAGTATGTAAAAAAACTATTAAACACTAAGAAACAAAAAGTTGAGTTACAGAATTATTTGTAGATGCATTAAGCAAAACTACAACTTTTTATAAACAACATGCAATTTAGAAACGATTAAATTTTGGATGATTTAGAATATGCAGCTTTACTAATCTAAGAGCCATGATAACGTTAGTAATGACACGTGGAATTATTTTGATAACAAATATTAAATCTTAAATTTTTTTGCAAAACTTATACTTAAATAATAAACAAGCTTGAATTGATGATTTACTAAAATCCAAGATCAGTTATGAACAGCACTCTAAAGAAATATTTTTTATGATTTTCTGCTATTCTTACATATTTGATCAGGGTAATTATTTTATTGCAAATGAAAATTGACATCTTTTACAACAGTTAAATAACAATCTGTAATTTTAAAATAAAATCATTCTCCTTTAATATACAGACCAATTAGAATTTTAATGTGTTTTAATAGGTGATTAATTTCTTATAAAATATTCTATATTACAAAAATAAAGAGATAAATTTATTGATATAATAATACATAATCGTAAATGAATCTTTGCTAATAGATTTCAAGATGAAAGATTTCTTATGTTTTTGTGCTATAGTATCCTAAAATTTAATATGGTCAGTTTTATCGTTAAGTAGTTATCAAATTTGTAAAAATTCAATAATGTTCAAACAATAACCCCGCAAAATCTTTGCTACAAAACTATGATACTAACAATTATATCAATATTTAAAAATGTTTTGTTACTATTTTATTCAATATATAAATATTTATGACATTTTATATTGTACAAATAAAATTGAAAATTATCTTAGTTAAAACAGACTTTTTTTCATGAAATTTTCAAAAGTATCTATGATAATGGTTATAAGCAATATTATTTCTAGAAGCACTAGTTTTAAAAATATTATGGGGTAGATTTATTAAAAAATTAGTTTTGTATAACTTGAAAATTATTTAAACATATAAATCTTAAATTCATGTTAATAACATAGTTTTACCATATAAATGTATATGCTAATGTAATAAAAAGATATTGTTAAGTAAATTATTAAATTTTGCTTTAACTAGTTTTAATAGTTCATTAATTAATACAAACATTATAGGAATCTTATTAATCATGTATTTTAATGATTTTGTAATTAATATGCAATTACAGATTAGAAGAAATGCATAAAAGATAGGTTTAAAACCTAAGTATAATAAAAGAAAGAAAATTATTGTTATGTTTGACAAAAATAATTGAATACAATTAAAGTAGCATATTTATCTTCTTTTACATAACTTGCTTACATTGCATATTTATAATATTTTAATAAACATATGCTGTAGTTCTTTAAATTCTTATGTTAATTTATTTTAACCCCTTTATATGTTTTATTTGTCAATTTACAATTTTAGTACTTAAAATAAAAAATCTACACCCTGAGGGTAAAAAAAAACAATAAGCAGTATTTTAATTCAAAACATAATCAATTACTTTGACGTACAAAAACCAAAAAAGCAACAAATAAATATTAGATAGGAATATTACACTTTTTATTGTTATTAAAATTTGTTAGTGAGTACTAAAGAATTGTTATTACATTGTATATGATAAAGGTTAATGATTGTATGCAAGAAAGTACTATAAGAATATAATTAGATGCTAATGGTATTTCTTTACAAATTAGAATTTATTGGTTTATAAATTATTAGATAAAGAAAACTGAAAATCTATTAAGAGTACAAAATAGTATAGAGATTACTTTTTGTAGATAAAGTATAACTACCAAATTTCTTTATTGTAATTACTTAAGTAAAATTCAGATAAAGGTTGTTATTTATTTGTTCGCAAACTTGATATAAGATTTAAAAAATAATTTAGTGCGAAATAGAACAACTTTCTTGAATAGGAATGTCTACTTTTTTACTTAGATGGTGTTTGTTAAATTAAAATTGGATAAGACTTCTTAAATAAACAAAAGTACTAAAGAAACCATAAAAATGATAAGAGGTATTATGTCTTACGTTATTAGAAAGAAATCGTCAAATACTAGAATTAACAGTTTAAAAGATCTCTACTTTTAGATTAAATTCTAGTTTTGTGAAAATGGGTATAATGAAGATGTAATATTTTAGATTACTTTTTATAGGAGATACTAGTTAGTGAAAAGATTTTTATAGAGTAAATAATATTAAATTGAAAGAGTACATATCGAATTATATAATAATCTTTATATATAATTTATTGCTTAAATCAACAATTAAGATAACTTAAAGAGATAATTTTATATTTATATTTTACTTTTTGATGAAGATATAATAATTGAAAGTGAAAATGATTAATTACTTGGATATAAATTTGATTTATAATATATCGCGTATATAATAAAAGAATTTTAAGAAACAACAAGCTATTGCTATAGAACTAGATAAACAAAGAAACATGTCAAAGATCAAAGCGTTAATAATTGTGTTAATAAAAATTATGAATTATAATATAGATACTAAAATAAATAAAAAAATTATGTATTGGGTATTTTCTAGAGATCTATTGTATAGATATAGAATGGTTGTTGTAGATATTAGATGTGATAATGTTTTCTATAACCTAATGTAGTGAAGATTTTAATATTTTGAAATCAAACAGAAAAAGTTATCTAAATTTTTTTTTCTTGTGCATACTTAATTTTCAAACAAAAATTATTTATAAACCACTTTTACTCATTAAAGATTTCTAAATGTAAAAACAATTACGTTAAATAAAGGATAGATACAAAAAAGAAAATGTTTGTAGTAGAAACAAATTTAGTTAAAATTAGTGATCAATGAATATCAAATTAAATATTATTAGATAATTATAATCATACAAGTATTTGTGAATTACAAAAAACTCGTTTAACTACCTGTTTAGAAGATTTTATAAAAATAGATATTGATTGAATAAGTTTATGATTTACCGTTTTAGATGAAAAGAATTTTATCAAGATTATAGTAATTATACTAGATTACTATATTTATTTGAGATTAGAAGAAGCAATTATTGACGATTAAATGATTAATAAGTACATAAACAATTACTATAGAATGAATATGAAACAACAAATATAGATATGTCAAAGCTATTCTGATCATAAATCTAATCAGTAATATTATATCTATAAAATTATTAGAAAGCACTAGATAACCCTGTTCTAAACACTGTTTTGAAAATGAAAAAATGAAATAACGTTTGTCAATACAAGAATATAGATTGACATGTAATTATAATCTTTGAAAAAATTAAATTTAAAAAATTATGAAGGGCTAATATGAACATTTAAGAAGATATAATCTGAACACATATGGCTTAAAGAGAAGAGGAATATTATTTGTCATTGAAATAAGTAAAATGATTACATACCAAAATAATTCAAATTGTAAAATATTCTATTTGTCACAATATCCTAAGTCAACAATTATATGTAATTTCATTGTTTTGATTAAGATCTTTATTATATTTATGTGAAATTTAAAGATTTAGTAAGTATAAAAAATTTTACCCTACAAAAGCAGCTACTAATTTTAATTGCAAGTATAGAGTGTAAATATATGAGACTATATTTGTTTTATGGTATAAATATGTGATTTAACTGTTTTTATATTTATTTTATTTCTGACATTATTAGGTTTTAGTCAATGATTATAAAATGTAATGACAGAAAAGCAATTTAACATCTATTTATATAAAATAGCAGGAATAGAATTCCTAGTTGTGACATGTATACAAAAAAGTATTTATAAGATGTCTTGAAAAAATCAAATAGTATTTAGTTGACGAGAAGTGAGTTTGTAAATATGGCTGGATGATACAGATATGATAGTAGATATGTTCTTTAGAAGTTTTGATAATTGTTAATTTTTTTAGTGACAAACAAAGTTTAACTAAATAGATTTTTATTTAATTTTCTTCAATTAAAATTTTAGAGAAAATAGAGCATGCTGTAAAATTTTGCCTTTGATAGAATATGTATATGATTCCAAAATAAAATTAAATTTGTTGTTTATAAGAACCTTCCTAACAGTAACTATTTCTAATTTGCATTTATTACTAATTTCTTTAGCTAATAGATCACCCAAAGATTTTATAAATTACTTTATTAAAATTTCATTAATTCTGATTTCTGATACTAAGTACACAATTTCATACGATTTATATCCAAGTGCTTTTAGAATCTTAGAATCAAAAGGAAAACTATCTTCAAATCTTACAGTAACCCCATGTTTTAGAATTTTTTTATAAAGTTTATTTACTTTTAGTATACTAAGCTACTCGATTTCTGTAGAATTGTTTTGTAAAAGTTTTTTAGAATCAAATGCAATTTTTAAGTAGTTTTTTATTTTTTTTGAGATAAATTGAGTTTATCCTCTATACAAAATAAAAAACGCTAGCAATATTATTTGAGAATATATTATGTAAAAAATTATTAAAGAAGTGCTTTGTACAAGTAAATTTTTAAAGTAATTATTACGTCCCTAACAACAAACTTATTTAACATCATTTTTAATTTTTTGGTATTGTAAGATGAATTTTAAATGCTTACTAAATGCAAAAAAATGTTTTATTAAAGAATCATAAAATGACTTATAATTAATCAAGAAGCATACGTCTTAAAACAAAGTTTAAATTAAGTATTTAATTTAATTCTCAAATTTATCTTTTGTGTATGAAAAAAACGATTGATATAAAATAACATGTTATTATTTTTGTTTAATAAATCTTTTGAAATATTTGTAAGTTTTATAAAGATTTATAATATGTGTAAAATTGATTTACTAATAGAACACACAAACAAAACAATTTTGACTTATAATATTATTTGACAAGTTTGATAATTTTCTATATTTACAACATAATCTATTTATCGCTAATTTTATTGTTCCAAAGTAATATTTACGTTTATATAGAAATGGATTTAATATACATGTAAAGTAAGTATTTTATTTGTTTATTCGATTTTATATTTTTTAATAATTTTTGTTTATTTTTTTGCTAATTTTAAACATATTAATAATTTTTTAATTAAAAAAACAAGTTTTTGTAAACAAAACAAAAATGTGTAAAATTTTAATTAAATTAGTAATTTTAGTTTATTAATATTGAAACAAAGATATAATTGTTGTGGATAAAAATTATTATAAATTTTGTAATAAAGAAAATGATAAAAAGTAAAAAAAATTTGTAAAATGAAAACATACTGAAATATCAATTCATAATTTTCTATTTTAATTTATGTGACGTGTCAGTCTGCTTTTTTATTTAAAAATCAAATGTTTTTGCCCTAAGACAAAATGAATTTTTTATTAATTATTAATTTGATTTATTGCTCGAAAAATAGGAAAAGTAATAAGATTGGTTTTTCAATAAAAGATACTGTTGTTAAAAATAAACTAAACAGAATAAAAAGGTCTGAAAATAAAAAAAACAATAAAAAAGGGTGGAATCATCCAAAAATTATCATCAATCCCGTTTCTAAATGTGAAGAAAACACAAATTTTCAATATTATCATTATGATCTTGAATCATTGAAATACAGTACAATTATAAATCTTTCGCAATATTTTTACGAAGAATTGACAAAACATCCAAAGTTTATATTGAAGTGTAAGAAAATAGGTCTTGATTTGGGTGATGTTCCTTCAATAACAATGTTTGAAGAGTTTGTTTTAACTTTTGTTACTAATGGTGACTTAAGCTACAAAGATACCAAAGCTAATAAATTTATTCAGTCTATTGCATGGATAGCTCATAAGCATATTGTTTATTGGAGTCAGACTCACTTAACAAGCTACATGCATAATAAGTGGTCGATTGTATGGCAAAACATAATTAATAGTATTCACATATCAACTGACCGCTATTGTTATTGGAGAGTTGAATTTTTGTTTGACGGAGATAAGATAGCATTTGCTAATAAACAATTAGAACAGTTAGAAAATGGTGAAATAACAAAACCAACTTTTTATCCAACAAATACTGCTTATTCTTATAATCAATATGATATTGAAAATTTTATTAATTATCCATCAAAACTAATAGAAAATTAAAAGTTTAAGGTAATATTTTATCTTTTTAACAGCCTTATTTTTTAATTACAAATAAAATATCTTTTGTAAGAAACAAACTAATCGTACAGTTTTTTATTTATTGGTCAGATCTTATATTTTTTATTTAAAAAAAATTATCTATATAATAGCCAGCCTTAAGTTTAAAAAAAGCCTTTTCTACTAATTTCATTAGTTTATAATTTTCTCGACAAAACAACCAGCCTTTTAAAAGCAAACAACTTCGCTTCGGCTAGCCTCCTACCACCATAAACTACATGGCAGCCCTATTAGCAACTGCCACATCATTTAACATCCCACCGCTTTAGGATGTTTGGTAGTTCTATGTAAGCAAATACTTTATGTTTTTATATTGCTGCCTTTTATTGCTTTAGAGAAACTTCTAAGAAAATTTTTTTTGACTCTTCGGATAAAAATATCTTCAGATTTCTAGGGTTCTTGATCCTTGATATCGCAACATATAACTGTCCATGTGCAAACAGGGGTGCAGGAAGATAAACACCGACATTGTCAAATGACTGAACTTGCGACTTATGAATGGTCATAGCGTATGACGCAGCAACAGGAAATTGCCTTCGTTTTAGTATAATGGGCAATAACGTGTCGCTAGGTTACATGTCGAGCCTTGGTATTGTAGCCACATAATCTTTCTACCTTTCAATTATAATCTTTTCTACGATCTTATTCTTTCTAATCTGAGAATCTGTAGCGTTTTTTATTTAAGAATCCTCTTTTAAAATCGACATTCCTCAATAACATTATCAGACAACCTACTTTCAGCTTCAAAGTATGCTGAGGCAAGCAAGATGGCAGTTTTTTAACATGGAGCTATTAGGAAATCTTAAAGCATATTGTGATCGTCAGAGACGATCGAGTCGGCATCTTTATACATGAAATTATCTTCATCTAACATATTAAAAACTTTTGCATTAATAACATTTGCATCTCGTTCATAGAAGTCAAAAATGCTTCGCTTAAGAAAGACTCATCCTCTTGTCGATATTATACCTAAGTATTACGAGTTAATCACTAAGAATATTTACAAACTTGTAAAAAATTACGGATTGAAAACATTAGAAAAATTACATTTCAAGATTAACTATATTAATTAATCACAATTTTTGATTTGTGATTGCATATAAGCATTAAAATTAATTGCAAAAGAATTAAAAAATCTTATCATGAATATTATTTTTTAAGAATTAGAGATGGTTTGCTTTTTTACATCTATATCTATAAATTTTAAAATAGAGATTAAAAGTTTATAACACTTTTTTCTTATTTTTTAACATATAAAGATTTGTTTTATCTAATTTTATTCATTTTTGTTTTTACGTATTTTCATCAAATCTTTTTTTACCATAAGTTTATGCACTAAAATATTTCTTATAAAAATACAATTTTTTACAGATTAGCAAATAAATTGGTCTTAATGTACAAGTGCAAGGTTTTAATAATACCATACGTCTTGAAAAGGGACGGGATTGTGACAACATATCACAACAATTATGTTAATTTTATTGGCTTATCAACCAGTACCGAAGCATACATCCAAATAATCATAAATAAGACACTGGAAAGCATCTCTTTTGAGAACCGACGGGGACTCGTCGAGGGAGGATCTGGAACCAAGAACATAATAGAAGTGGCTAGAAAGTGGTGCTGTTCGATGAAGGATGCGGTAGCGGAGACAAAGTAAAGCAACTAACAAAAATAGCTTCAATAAATAAATTTTTATTTGTTATAATTATTTTATTTTTTATATACTTTACAGTATTCGTTTTTAATTTATTTTATACACATTGATTGGAATAATTAAAATATTGATATTATAAATATTATAATTTGATTTAACTTTTACTTTCAACAATGTCAAACATTAATTGA
Organism: Cotesia chilonis; assembly: GCA_018835575.1. Taxonomy (NCBI): domain Eukaryota; kingdom Metazoa; phylum Arthropoda; class Insecta; order Hymenoptera; family Braconidae; genus Cotesia; species Cotesia chilonis. Next base: position 18,260 of record RJVT01000149.1, read on the forward strand.
TATTTGACATTTTAAATAAATGAAAAAATAATTGTACAATTCTAAATACCTTTTAACATTTCAAAACAACTACATTTTTAATGTTAAGTTTCCATTTATCAGTTTTTTTAATTTACATAAATTAAATATAAATATTGTAAACTAAAGAAGGGATGGAAGAATCAAGAAACTTTTTACATGAAGAAGAAGAAGAGGAAAAAAATGATTCTTTTTGTGATAGCGTAAGTAAAATTCTTATTTTTATACTAATTATGTTCTTTTTAGTTATTATTCCTATTATGTTACTTGTTAAAACTGAATCTGAGAGTAATCCTACTAAGAAGAGTGTTGTTAAAAATAAACCTATTAAGAAGAGTACTGTTACAATTGAAGAAATAGAAGAGAAGCCTAAAATTGAATATAATTTAGCTGTAAACAGAGATGAGTTCTTTTCTCTTAAATAATAAATTAATACTTTAATTATTTAATACAAGACTTAATACCTAATAATAATATTATAAACTACAAAATATAATAAAAATAATTATTATTGTTAATTAATATATGAAATATAATAAAGATTATAATAAATATATCTAGAAAGCTATTAAAAACTTTTCTTCTTTTTTAATAAATGCAATTTGTATTAAAAATCTATAAATTTTAATGTTCTAAAGAAGGGATGGAAAAAAATAAAGAACAAAGATTTAATATAATGAAAAAAATTACTTTCATTCCAAAAATAATAGGTTTAATTATTTTTTCTATATTGTTTCTCATTGGTTTCTCAATATATCTCTCTTATCTAAGTATTATTGTTTTTACAGATATTGTAAGAGAACCCATTAATGAAATTTATATTGATCCTAAGGTATCTTTAAGACCTAAAATAGAAGAAGTAGATACTAAAGAAAAATCAAACCAATAAAATAAAAGTTTTAAATATAATTTTAGTACTTTTTATAAAAACTTCCTATATAATACTTTTAAATGTAAAATATTTAGTAGTTATTTTTTACAATAAGGAAATGAAAGATACTAATTATAAAATAAAACTAACATTTTACTTTGAAAATAATTAAGTATTAAAATTTGTTGCAAAACTTATGAAGCAGTGATTTTCACATGACCTGATTATTAAAATCGTCATAGTATAAATATTATCATTTTAAGTTATAATAAAATTAATTTAGTCGATTCAAAAATTAGAAAACTAATAGTATTTTTATATATTACAAAATTTAACTTATATAAATTATAAATATATTGTTCAACTGTCATAGACAAAACTTATTTTATAATTAAGTGTAAAGAAATACAAATTAATTTTCAATGTTTCTATACAATTGATTTATTGTATTGAAGCAGAATTGTAATATTTAGTCTAAAAGTTATATTATACAATAAATCTAAAATATATATTACATACTTAAAAATGTTATCACACAAAGTTCATAAAACTAAGTATGTATAACAAAGAATATTATCTTAAGTAATAAGACAATATAATTATGTTATATTACTATTAAAATATTAAACAATTAATAATACAATTTTGAGATTATTACAAATTAACTAATAACCAATTTGAGATCAATTATGTTTTAACATTTACTATTTACATATTTAAACGCATTGGTCAAAATGCATAATATTGTAAGCAACGTATTTATGCAAATCTAAAATAACAACATATTTTAAACGCATTAGTCAAAAATTAAGAGTTCAAAATATTAAAAACATTATAAATAAGAAATATTTCAAACATGAATTTGTCATTTTAAAATAAAAAAGTCTTTTGCCAAAAAGACATTTTTTCAATATTTTAATAGTGTTTAAAACCCAAATCCATTTAGGAAATGATTAAGTAATTGCTGATTGTCTTGTATTTTAAGAGTATGACAAGTTCCATGTTTACAATCATTGCATGTTTTAGTATGAACTGTTTGTAATTTCTTAAAAATCCCTTTGTTGATTTTAGCCTCATTTTGCATTAAATCTTTACACACATTTTTAAACCCATTACAATCATCTATTGTGTCACACATATCAAGCATGTTTTCATAAATCTCAGATTCATACTTGCTGTGTGTTTTAAAAAAGAATCCCCCAGTATTATTTTTCTTCCATTCCTTGTAAATCAAATTTGCATGTTCTACACAAATATCACATGTCTCAGTATTAATACACTTCTTACAAAGTTCATTAATACCCTTAATTATATAAGTAACTATTTCCTCATTATTTTCCATAACTCTAATTTCTTTTATAAATTGCTTAACAATTCTCAATCTTTGTATTTCTGAAATTCCTCCTAAAGTATAAAAAATATTTTGCACTACCTCCCGCCATACGTAAAAATCTTGCTTTTCAATAGCTAAATGAATAATTTCTATTAACCTATCAGCCCAAAAATCTTCATTTGTAGAATGTAAAGCAGAAATACATAAAGAAATAACTGTATTAAATTCATCACAAATAGATTTATTACCATATTTATAAATTGTCCATCCATCGTTAAATCTTTTATGTTCAATACATTTTTCTATCATGTGTTTATCTAGTATGCATGAACTTTCACATCTATTCTTCTTCCAAAGGAAAACTTTATCAATCCAGTCAAAATGAAAAATAATGCCATTTTTCCACGTTTCAAAATCATCATTTTCTAAAAATATAAGTCTTGAAATATCTGGAAGCTCCTTTAGAATTACAGAAGAATCTATAAAACTCTTAATTTTTAATTCTTCATTTTTAGTTGTAAATTCGCAATCTTCTTTGTAACTCAATATTATTGCCAATCTATTACTAAAAACTGAGTGATCAACATTTTGATAAATCTTAAAAAATCTTATAGGTTCTTTTCTTATATAAAGGATAATAAGCACATATTCAACACATACAAAATCATTGGTATTTATAAATTTGTAATACTTAAAAAGTAAGGATTCTATATCTTGTTCACAACTCAATGTACTAATGTTTCCTTTATAATATTTTTCACTCTCTATAATAAGCTCATCTCTAAATTTATAATTTTCATATTTTCCTTTAATAACATCATAGACAGATAAAAACTCAGGATCAATAAAATATTTTAGAATAAAATTCTCAACAAGGAATAACTTATAAAACAAATCTGTCAAATTTTCAACATTTTTCTTAATACATGACGAATGAGAAGAAATACAACTGAGAATCTTAGAATATGACACAACATAGTCCTTTATAGTAGACACTTTGTTCAAACTACAAATTTTGCAATCTGTAATTAGAAAAAATACTTCTTCAAGTATTCTTACATAATGTAAATCCGCATCTGAGACTTTTGAGTCTACTGCATCTGTCATGCTTTTAAAGGGTTGAAAATTTTTATTTATATTTTTTTTGCATAAATGAAACAAACAAGTTCAGTGACCAATCATTTTTGATTTTTTAATTTTTCTAAAACTAAACACGTAAATGTATTTCTAAAAGGATAAAAATTATTTTACATTGATTGTTAACTTTAAACTTTGCTTTTTGACAATATTTTTTATTTATTTTAATGCACTAAAAATTTGTATCGTTATTATATACTAGTATTGTAAATTAGATATATACATTATTAATATTAATGTACACTATATACTAAAATTATACCTGATTTATTTGTACTAGCATAAGATGATTTATAATGTACTAGTATTATATGTCATAAATTATGTACACTTCTAATACAATTTAATTAAACATTAGTATTAGAACATAATTGTAACAACTTAGTATAATAACTTTTTTTTAGTTTTATTAAAAGAGTGAGATATTTTTGGTTAAGTTTCGGAATTACTTTCCAGTAAAAAAGCAAAATATAGAGGTTAAAAAAATAAATAAAAAAAGTTATTTGCTCAATTTCGAAATCACTTTCAAAAATACAATTGACGCCGCCAATTGTTTAATAATTTATATATGATAAATATGAGACGCTTTAACACATTTTTAAAACCCGTAAACCACCTTGATATGGTATTTTAACGTGGCGACCAGATTACTTGAACTCTTACCCATTCGCAAAACAATACTACTATTCTTTAATGGGTAATTTTGAATACTTAATATGTTTGTATCATTATGATTTCTTTGATAGAACACTTTCTACCTTACCATCGCTTCTAAAAAAACGATAGTTATTAATAATACTTTTATTTTTAGTCATTGGTCTATTGCATTTATTGCAAATAGAAACAACCCCAAATTATTTATATTAACTAGAAATTGGAAAAGTTCATTTTACCTGTAGATAAGTTTTCTAAATTCTTTGATTCTCATTAAAGCGCTAGATATTATTGATTATTTATTTTTTTTATTTTCTACTAGTGGGGGAGGGTAAATCCGAAACTTAATTAACATTTAGATCTTATTTTATTCTCATAATATCAATTTGAGACAATTGTTACATAGTTACATATGCTTAGATCTACATTTAATGCTTTTTATGCAACTAAAAATTAAAAGAGTTGTACGAAATTTTTTCAGTATCTCATTTTACACGTCATTTTTATATTACAGAAATTGAACATTGCAATCTTTATTTCTAGTAAAAAGAGTATGCATATAAAAATGAATTTTATATCTTTTTGTTTAAATTTTTTTTTATTATAACCCCATGAAATTCATTGTTCTAATTGTTTGTTTTCTAAAACACATGTATGGAACAACAATAACTAAAGAAATGATCACTAAAGCGAACGAAGATATTTTAAAGCTAATAGTTTGGAGTTAAGTGTTTTAAACCCATTTTTTGCATACATTTACGTTGATACAACAATGCCTGGATTGAGTGAATTATATTATAAATAGTTTAGATATAGGTATGAAAGTGAAAAAAATTTTAGTGAAGACAGATCAAAAAATATTTTATCTGCGGTTTTAATCAATCTTTTTCCATCATCAGATGATAATATAAGTACATCAAATTTTTCAAATTCTTGTCTTGCACAAGATTACTTCTTAAATAATTTAATTAGATCCGATAGTATTAAAATCTTTGCAACGTTTTTTGTTAGACTACTTAAAAGGGATGAATCATTTAAATCAGAAAAGTGTACTTTAAATAATGAATATAAAATAACTGATCCCATACTTTTAGAAATTTCTGAAAAAGATATTGGAGAAAGCGGACACACATTAGCCATACTTTATTAGCACTTAATGCCTTTTATTAGAAGTTCTAGATACTGAAGACGAACTTAAAGAATATGTTACAAATATTATTAATTTCTAAGTGAAGAAGAAAAGAAATTATAAAGACATCCCCTAATTATTATCTTAAATTTAACAAATTAGAAAGTAAAATAAATGAACAAGAATTCTTCAATGCAATTTATGATATTCCTAATTTCAAGTTTCTTTTTAATTGTTGTAAACAACTGCAATTAGTATGTTAATACCAGTCTATAATAGATTAATAGATGATTATGCTGAAGATTCAAAGTTTATTGATTTTGTTGAAACAACATTATTACATTTATGTAATCTTTTGTTTATAATAATGAAAAAGAACAATTTGATTTAGAACATTTAAAACTGAATGAGGATTCGAATCTTTTAAAGTTTTACAAAAAATACAAAAACCATTTTTGTTAATCAAAATATTAGAAATGACTGGTCTAAAGTTATACAATGTTTGAATGATATTGTAATTACGAAGGAAAACTACAACAATAATCTTGGTAGAATTTCGTACGCGAGTTATTCTACTAGAAACATGTTGAATTCGTCAATCTTTAATATTGTAACCATATTGGCGAAAATTTGTAGTTCAGAACAAAACGATATTACAAAAAAATACTTTGAACTGTTTGATAAATGGTTTAAAGTTGTTAATGTTTCTGATCTCTTACAGGAATTTTTAAATCTTATTGTCAATAAGAGTGTAGGCTTAGAATGCATTTGTGAAGATTTAGAAGTAGCCTATAATATATTTTATGGTAAATTAAAAATAACAACAACAATGAATAATAAGGAAAAACAGAAAACAGAAGTTAACTATGTTTTTCGCAAAAAATATATCAATGTATCTTTTAATGAAGATTATCCATTTATTGATAAATTAGATAAAATTCAATTTGCTATTAATGATTATGAAGACTTCTATCCTCTCGAATATATTCTGTTTAGCTGCTTAATAAATTGATAAACGAACAAATTAAAATAGCCTATTTATTTGGTAGCTATGCATTTTTTTGAGAGAAAGATTTTTTTAGTTATTAAAATAAAAAAAAATTATATTACTTATTTCTTAAATTTGATGGTACAAATCTAAATTTTAATATTTTTAACAATGTTAAAATGGTAGTTAAATATGCTTTAAAATAAAATTGACAATTTTGGAAATTTATAATTATTTTTGTACATTAAAATTGTTGATTTAAGAAGAGACTTAAGTCAAAAAGAAATTTGTGAAATCTGTAAAGATGTCGAATAATTTTGATCCAATTAATTAAAAAATATATTTAGATTGGGAAATAAAGAAATAAAGAATGTTGAGAGAGTTAAGAATAGAATTTTTGTTTATAAAGTACGAAAAAACTGAATACGATGTACAAAATTCTTGGAGATAAAAATATTAAAAAACTAAAATTCTTAATAGACGAATAAATTTTTATGGAAGTTCTTTTTTGATATAAACATCATGATTTTTTAACTAAACTAAAATTTGAATATTTATATAAATCTTTTAATATTTTTGTGAGTATATCACCGAAAAAATATAACTTTTTTGAACTAAAAGATTGTAATTTAAGTGATCTGTTAATAAATTGTTAGTAAAAAAACTATTAGATAAAAAAATAGGACAATATCTTATAATGCAGAGTGCATTGGAGATGTTTAAAAGAAATTAATAACAATCTCGTATTTTTAGACATAGAAATCAATAATTCGAATGAAACAGGAGCTGTTTATAATTTGATGATCTAATTCATCACATTAATATATGTTTAATATGTAGTTGGTGCACAAAATATAATTGAGGCATTAATCTACAAAAATTGACAAATTTAGATTTATAAAAAATAATTTGAGTGCTGAAAGAATACTAAAGATTTCAAATTTTTTGAGAGTCCAACTCATCAGTTAAAATCTTCAAATCTTACAAATTGTTGAATTGACAATATAGGATTAAAACATTTATGCAATGGAGTATCTATAAAAATTAAAATAACAAATTTAGATATAAAATAGTAGATTAGATCCAAGTGAAGTCGTATATGATGCTAATACATTAAAAAAATAAGTGTAATAAATTGAAATCATTAGTTTAGAATTAAATAATTGACATGAGAATTTTGCTTTGCATTAACAAATGTAGATTGTATACATGAGATGATAGATCTATTATATTGTAATAAAGACATATAAACTTTTATTACAATTTTATATTCACATCCGCAGGAAAGCAAGTTTAAAAAATAGACTTCCAAATAAAACAACGATTTTAATCGATTATATCTGTAATTTAATACTGAACAGTGACAAAGAAAAGTTGTTGACTAAAAAATATACAATCAATTAAAAACAAAAGCAATATGGTTTGCATCAAAAATAAATTCAAATCAAAAAGTTTTTTTAACTTGTGTTACAATATTTTAATTTTTTAATGATCTTCTATGTACACGCAAATATTGTTTTATATACAATTAGATGTAAGACATTTAATGTGCTATTTTTATGATTGTAAAATTATTATTTTCCATTTCTTTAAAAGGTTTATAAAAGAATTTATAATTTTGATCTATTAGTAATTGGAAATGTAGATAGCATTTTAGTTATAATACAGAAGATGTATACAGAACTTGCTTTTTTATATCAATATTTATACCAAACAAGTAAATTTAAAAACTAATAAATAGTATTTAAGACAACAAAATTAATTTTTAACTATCTTAAAGATGGTAATATAAAATTTTAAACTTGATTATTCGAATACAGTAAGTATTAACAAAATAATTGTATTTTAATAATTATATAATATACAAAAAGTCTTTATTACTTATAACTTATTTATTAATAATATACAAAAGATAATATAAAGTAAATAAATTTATACACTAGTCTTAAAACAATCGAAATTGTGAAACTTTATAATTAGAATCGGAAGTAGAAAAAAAAATATCAACAGTTCTTCTATTTACTTCCCTCATTTCATACTCATCAATAAATATCATAAGTTCATTTTTTTGCGAAATAACTTTTCTAAATCCAACTTTTGTACCTTGACTATCCAAAACTGATATACTTTTTATATCATTAAAATTAATTTTGTCATTGTGAATTTTAATTAAAAAAGTTGCATACCCAGTCAACTCATAAGAACATTCATTAAATTCAATAATCTTAAATTTATAAGTAAAATCATTTTTCAATTGAAATAAATTATTAATATCTGTAATTAAACAATACAACAAAAACTCAATTCTTATTTCATCTTCTATATCAAATTATTAAGTATCTCTTTATCACAATTTTGTTGGACATATTCAAAAAAGAATACAAGTAAGTCAGAATCAATATTTGTTTTTTTGTTTGATATGAGAGCTATAATTTCATTAAAAAAATGAGCAATTTTCATATAATTTTTTTTAAAAAATAATAAGACAAAATCGTTTTCTTCCAAAAGCGAATAAAACTTAGTATATTCTTCATTAAGCAATTCTGAACATATTGTACTGCATTTATTTATAAAATACATTTTATCATTCGTTATAGTTTTAATTAATTTAAGAGTCTGATCTCTTTTCCAATTAAGGTAAGTTAGGGGATTAACAATAATTTTATACTTAGATTTTGTTTGTTTTGACTTTTATATGTCATTTCAGGAATATATACCTTTAAGATATTTTTTTGACTTATATTTCGGTAATATAAACGTTAGGCACATGAAAACTTTCCTTTTTTGCTTCCAATTAATGTAATAATCTTTATCTTTTGAAGATTCAGATATAAGAAATCCATCGATTTTTTCAGAACAAAGAGTCATGTTTTTAAAATAGCATTGTCCAGAATATTTAAGATCATACAAATTGGTTATTGTATTTCCATTACACAACAAACTCGAGTCAAATGTCACACAATACATATATTTCAATTGAGCAGGCAACTCTTGAATATATACACATCTTAGAAAAGATAACAAACAAAACAGAGTATTTATTTTAGTTATATTAAAATTTAATTAATAAAATTATATAAGCTTTTTTATTGATAAAAATACGTTGTATGAAAAAATAAACGTTAGGGTTTTATACAACTTTTATTTAAAATTACACGAAATGGCCTGTAAAATCAACAAAAAAATATTAACATGTCATTTCAATTATTTTATAAATTACAAAAATTAACTTTTAAAAAATGTAAAATTTTATAAATGAATCATATGATGTAATTAAATCATTTGAGATAGATTTGGTGATACAATTTAATCCTTAGAAATGTAAATTACCTTTATAACATTAAAAATGTTTTAATTTGTAAAATGCAAAAAAAAAGTGATATCAACAATTAAAATAAATTTCATGTAAATTTGATAGGTTATGATAATCTTTTATTTTAAAATTGAGATGAGTTTGTTAATGTAAATTCTTATAAATGTTTTTAAATAACAAAATAAAAAGTGTTTAAAGTAATTACTTCTTTATTTGTTACAAAGTAATTTACAATTTTTACATAAGCTTTCTAATCATAAATTTGAGACCACTTATTATATCAGTTTAACGCCTCAAAGAATCTTGTAGTCATGTGTTTAATTTAAAATAATAAATGCACTTTGTGTTTATTGTACTGCTTTTGATAAATTACACATATTATAGATTGTAAGTAACAAGCTCAAAAAATGCTTTTTTGCTAGAAGTTGTCAAGAATTATTATATAAATACCAGTGAACTTGTAATCCTCATACAACTAGTATTATTGACTTTTTACTTTTTAAACTGTTCAATGCAGCAAGCGTACCGATCCTATTCAAATTAACACACTTTGTTTCATTTGAATGAAACGCATATCGATACAAATATTATACAAGTTGAATTACAATAGGAGAAATGACAACATGCCAGCCAATATATACATTGGTATTTTTTGTATTCTTTAACTCCGGCGTATTTCTTGAAACGAATAATAATTTGACTTTATTAAACATTTTTTTTTGACAAATTCACTTAGCTTGATACAAAATTCACGTGTCAAGTTTTCATACTCTTTGTATGTTTAACGCCTAAATAAAAAATTAAGTTTTAATTTAAAATATTTAGTACTTTGACCAATTGATTTTTTTTTCTGTTTTGTGTCTAAAAAAACATAAAAAAACTTTTAAACATAGTATTGTTTCATAAGAAGTAATATAATGTTATATATTTGTTCGACAATATTTTAAAAGAATATAAAAATGGCTTATTAAATCATTGAGATATTTTCAAGCCAAGATCAAATGCAATCAAATTAAATACATTATATAATAGCAGCAGTTTTAGTTCCTTTTTCATTTACATTACTATTCTATTCTGTAGCAATTAATCTACTTGGAATGATTTATCATTAAATACTGTTAGGTTCATGAAATTTACTAAAAACTTTTTACGCTTTATGTTGATTATTAAAAAAATCAATATAAGTTCTAATTTTAAAATCTTAAGATTCATTTTATTCCTTTCCTTATTAAATCCTATTTTGTAAATATTTTTACTAATTTCTAATAATGTTTAATCGTTCTTAAGCATTGTTACAAAAATAAAGATACGGGTTTCCTACAATGTAAATTTACAACTTAGTATTTTTTGTCATCTAAACTCATAAATTTATTGACTTTTGTCATTGGAACAATGGTGGTAACATCTGTTTCAATATAAAACTTTTTCATTAGTTATATCTTCATCAAATTTATCACATTGAGATCCTATAAAAAATAGTCTTATAATCATAGATTACCATTTTTATCTAATTCGTTAAAAACTTAAGTATATATTCTTTAGTGCAATAATTCACTCATTGATGTATTTTACTACTTTTGTTGAATTTTGTAAATTTACTGATCCTAGTAATAGTAAAAGAGGTTGCCATTTCATTTAAATGATGATTTCATAATTAACGTATTTTTATAAAATTAGTTGTTTAAATTACAATTATTATCGATATTTATAAGATTATCTTAATCAAAAATTCATGATACAATGAAACACGTGAAATTATCACAATTTGATTCAGTTCTTAAACTTTAAAATTTTCTTCTAACAAAAGTGTATGTAGAAATTCTTTGTGTCCCCTTAGCTAAATCAAATAGAATTCCTAAACTGTAAAGAGGATTTACGGATAAATTTAAGAACTTTTTTTAGCTAAAAGAGCATTGTAAATATCATAAAAAAACATGTAAGTTTGCAAATACTATTTTTATAAAATAGTATGGGTATTTAGAAATTCATCACCATATTAACAAAAAATTTTAAGTATTTCGACAAATTGTAAATTGTTAAAATTTAAAATAAAAGAAGCATTGCGCTTGATTAAAAACAAAGAGTTTAATAAATATATACAAAAAAGTCATTTTTACTTTTATCAATTATTGTACATTACCAATGATTATTTAAATTACAAGAAATACAAATTTAATTATTTCTGGTTCTGTTTTTTTTATGCGCATATATTATTTTTCTTTTACTTAGAAATTTAGTTTTTTAAGTGTAAACTAATGTCTAGATAAAACATTTAAATTTTTTACGTTTAGAAAAATTGTAATAAAAAAAACAATAAAGCTTAAATTAAAAAAATTCTGGTTTGTATTGCCAAGGAATAGTTTTTTGATATAATTCTCAAATACATAAAACGATATTTATAACATTTGTTCGATCAACTAAACACACAGAATTACTGTAGAATGCATTTAATTTGAGTATTTTTTATGGCAAAAAGTAAACAAAAAAAGTCATTACGTATATAGTTACTCGAAAATATCTATAAATCCATTTATTGCGTTTTTACACTAGATAACATAACTTTGAATATAGATCGATTAACTACTCCTACAACACACAATTCGCAAACTTGCGGTCTTTATTGTTTTTCTTTTATTTATTAAATAGTGAAATTGTTTTTATCATATTTATAACAATTACATAAATACTTTTTCTAAGTGTTAAAATTTCTAAGACTAATTAAATTTCCATAAAGCTGATTTTTTGTATCAACCAAACGACAAATTAATCCAGTACTTCTTCCAATCACAAATAAATAAATTTGGTATAGTTACACGATCATATATGCATACTTTAAACCATTTAGTTATCAAACATTGTTTTTTTAATATCCGAATCACATTAAAAAAATTATTTATTAAAACGTTTTAAAATACTCTTAAATAATGTTGTGCTTTATTAACTTTATAAATGATTAATTTGGGGGAAAAAATAAATAAAATGTCTACCCCCAAAAAAGGAGTAATCAATTTGATTTAATTTTTTTATATTACTTTTTAATAAAAAATTTTTTTTTCTAAATATTTTATCTTTACTAGCATTTACTAACAAATAATAAAATGTGTTAGAATATATTAGATTAAATTCATACAATATCAAAAAAAAATATTGATTAATCAATTAAAATACTACTCTGTTAGTTTTTTATCAACAACAAATATGTGCTAATTTTTTCGTAAAAACAATATATAAATCTAATTGGTTGTTTTAAATATAAAAAAAAAATTTCAAAAGGGCATGAATTTTTTATATTGGGCAAATCTGATATTTTCTTCAGAAAATAATTACTTAGTAATACAAATCGAACCGATTACAACATCTAGTTTTGTTGTTACATTTAATGAGAATAATACTGAACCAAGTGATTTACAATATAAAGATAATGGTCAATTTTATCCATCAGTAGCTTACATCAATGAAGGTGCTGGTAAAAGTTCTGCTAAAAAAAGATGCAATGAAACCTCTTCAGTACAAGAGAAAGAAATAGAGATAAATTAATAAATAAAATTTATATTTTAGAAGTTTACTGTTCAAATTTGCGTTAATCTAAAAAAAATAATATAGCAAGAATTAATTTATTATTATATAAAAAATTAATTGAGCAATATAAAATGTTAAGCAAAGTTTACAAATGTTCCATGTCATGTTGTTTTTTTTTCGTTTAATAACCCCTTTAATATTTAAATTGTTCATACTTATAATTTTTTGATTGATAAATAAATTTAAAATATGATTTTTAGGTAAAAATAAACAATACTAATTTACACATTGTTCAGATACCTTCAATAAATTTGTAAAACAATTTATTTTAGATAAACTAAAACAAATTTTGTTCAATCTAATCATTAAGATTATTTTTTGATTGATGTTAACAAATTAAACAAAAAATATTTTTATCGTTTTAAGTATCTTCAACTAGTTAATCTAATTATAATTTATTATAACTTTGTTGTTTTCGCTTTAAATATCGACTTATTCGATCATTACAATTCAGTAATTTTCTCTTATATAATAAATCTTATTTTTGTAATTTAAAGAGAATAAACGGCGTAAATTTTACGAAAATCGTATATAAATTTATTTTAGTAAATATAGTTTACAACTTACAAAATCGTAAAATATTTTCATTAATTAAGACAAATTCTTAAAAATTTATAATCTAAAATGCTACTTTTATTTTATACAATCTTTATTAACATTTTTTGACACCTCGGCGCAATTAATGATAATATTTTTAGCTATTAGTTTTTTTATATATTATATACATTTATTACACTTCGAACCCTTTGATATCTTTTTTATATAAATTCGGTTAATTTTTTCCAATGTAACTGTTTAGAACAAAAAATATTTTTATTTTTGAATTTATTGACTTATTTATATTGGAGAAATTTTAACTGTAATTTAGATAGAACCTTTTTATTTTGTATTTTCTTTTTAATCATAACAAATCTTATAAGATATTTTATACAAACTTTTGCGCATTGTTGAAAGTTGGATATCTAAACAGTTTCACACAGGGTTAATGTTTCTTTTACTGTTTGGATAATTTTTACAAAGTCAATAAATGTGTTTAATGAACTTGAAGATAAAAAGTGTACAATTAAATTTGGTCAAGAAATGCTGTATGAGTATAAATACTTTAGTGAACTTTCAAACACCTGCTAAATTTCTCCAAAATGGTTTTTTAGATGTTATTGCTTATAAGTTCTTTAAATAGAACTAATAATTGTTTTCATACACGATATAGTAATGTTAATCTACATGCAATTACCGTCTTTTTGTTTATAGGAAATTTACAACCCTTAGACAGTTCTTACAATAAAACTTTACTTAAAAAAATTTCTGATAATTTTTGCGTCAACCCGAGATCTGCATATTTTTTAGCGTTTAACATTAAAAAGTTTTAGAAAGAGTTTGATTAATGAATTTAAAAAGAAATAAAAAATTAAATTTTGGTTTTTGTATTTTCACATAAACTAGATGCTTTAATGTTATTTGATTTTAAATAATGTCTTATGCAATCTTAAAAAATTTTACTTTTACATTTAAACAATTTAAACGATCTTTTAGCGTCATTGCAATTTAAAGAGAATTAAAATGATGTTATAAATCTCTTACAATAATGTTCACTACAATATACCCTTTAGTACATTTTTAGAATAAACAAAGATATTAGTTCTAGTAAATTTTAAGTAATTTCTTTAATATTTTAACAAATTAATATTAGACAGAATGTAAAATAAAGTACAAATAAAAATTTACATAATTGTCAATCTCTGTCATAAAAACATAATAATATATTATTAATAACACGTAGTAAAATTTGTTACTAGTAAATTATTTTTAAAAATTTTGCATTTTTAAATTAAAATTGAGTCATGATACGTAAAAAATAATAACTTATAATTACATGTTTTATTAACTTTTTAATATATTAAATACTAAAATAAATAACAGTACTATTTTTTATAAATTTTTAAGATCCGTGAGGCATACAATTATTTTTTATTATATTTTAAATTTAAATCTGGCTATAATCGCCAAAAAAATGATTTTTAATGCAAATATATAATTTTTATAGATAAGAATTAAATAAGTTCGTTGATCGTTTTTCAGATATGTATTAAAACCAGTTTGCTTTACGTTTAGATGTTTTAATTATAAAATTAATTCAACTAATGCAGATAGAATAATCAGAGATTATATCAAAGACAAATCAACAGATATTTAATATAACTTTTTCCATCTCCATATGTAATTATTAGTACAGAGGAAATTCTGAATTTTGTATGTTTAAAAGTATTTTTCTAATCAAGAATACAGATCTTAAAATATAACAATGTTTTTATCGTTTTTTATTTATCTACTAAAAAAAGATAATATATTTGTTACAAACAAAAATTTAAGTTTACATAGACAAATATTAGTTCCACTGCAAAACGATTTTTAGAAAAACGTTAATACGGTTATTTTTGAGAACAAAATATTATATCTTTTTGTTTACCAACAATTTACGCTTACGTGTAGAAAAAATTAAATACATTAGAAGAACTTGTTAAATATGTTATAAATATAGAAGGAATTAGATGAAGAAGATAGAGTTATTAAAAGAAATTGACGTCTAATTATTCTTATATTTTAAAGAAGTAAAAATAGGATCAGATAAACAATTATTTTTAATACGCTTAATAATTTGCAGATATTATTTTACTTGACATTTTCATGATGTTGATGTGGAAGTTTGCACATTTCATTTTACAATGATTAATAAACAATTTTGATAAAATTTTAAAATTCGCAGTTTCTTTAGATTTTCTGATATTATATTTATGTTATTTCTTATTCTACAATGAAGAAAAAGAAAATTTAGATAAAGACTTAAATCATTAACATTTTTTAAAAATACAAAAAATCGTTGTTATTAATAAATATATAACACTTGAATGGTTAAAAGTTATTCAATGTTAAATGATATAGTAATTTACAATAAAAAAATAAAGACTTGACACAATTATTCTTATAAATAAATTTCTAAGAAACAAATTTGTATATTTTATGTTTAGTATCCTAACAATTCTAACATAAATATGTATGTCAAGAGAAAACAAAATAAAAGAATAGTACATTGAATTATTCAGCAGAGTATTTATAAACAATAAATTTTGTAAAATTATATATTTTTTTTGGTTAGTAAAAATGTAAACGTGGAGTGCAATGAAGATATAAAATATACGGCTTTCTAAATATTACTTTTAAATTAAAAAAAATGGAAGATTAAAATGCGAATGAAACATTTGTTTTAACCCTTAAAAATTATGCAAAACATATTTGTCAAAAAATATCTTTCTTTGACAATTTGAAAACAGCATCATTTGTAATTAAAAACGAAAAAGCATTTGCTTGAACTTATAGTATTCAATTTGACTTATGATCTGCAAACTAAAGCATTTAAGAGTGTAACCTTGTTAATTATAATGAGTTTTGTAACTTTTCACTTTTTAGTTATTAAACCTAAGAAGAATATTTACACTACCTATTTGTTAAATTAGATAATTCTAATTTGGATTCTAAAATACTTAATATTGTTGAAATGATTGTAAAATCGTTTTTGCTGATAAAATGAAACTTGTAAAATATGCGGTCAATTAATATTAGAATTAACATTTATAAAAATCTATTTTATTTATTTGGATCAAAAAATCTCTTTACGCACAAAACTAAAGAAATTAACAAAATAAGAACACTATAGAAATACTGTTTTTTACGTTTTAAAAGTATGGAAAAATATCAAAATGCATTAAAAACATTAAAAGATACAAATGTGAAAAAAATAACCTTTTAACAATGACGATACTTATTATAATTTGGATATATTGTCTAAGATTTGCACAAATGTAATGATTCAATGGAACTAAATTTGCTTGAAACATAATCATAGTTTTTAAATAAAATACTATATTAGTCTATTTTTTACAAAAAAAATTACGTCTTTTAATTTATCAAGATGTTATTTAACAGATAGTTTTGTTGAAGTTTTAGTAACTACACTGTCTAAAGAAGATAATAATTTTACAAAGCTAATACCGAATGCAATAAGATAACACTGGAAAGTGCTATATTTCCAGGAAATGCTTCAGAAGACGAGAACAATAAACTTTCTTCTTTAGACATAAGTTGCAATAATAAAATAATAGAAAATATTAAATTTATGTTTGATGCTTTAAACATCACAATAAAAAGTCAAATAAAAAAAACAGAAGTCTCAATCACATTGTTAAACAATTTAGCGCAAGATTTATTAATCAAGTTTTATCATATAAAAAAAATAAATATAACTTACTTTAATTTATTACATACTAATATTTATGCAGTAAGTATGAAAATAATTGCAAATATTAAAGAGTCTAAACAATAAGTTGACATTGTTAGTATCTCATTTTGTCTTAGATTAAGTGTAGGATTATGACATTAAATTGATGCAATTCAATATAAAGATAATAATTGATAATTCTAGATTTAACTTGTATTGACTTTGATCAAGAGCACATATATTTTCTCGTACAAGCATTAAAGTTGTTCAATCTAAAAAAATTACTTTACGTGAAGACAGTATTTATAATATTTCTTATTCTTCAACAAATAAAACGGTTGGCTTAAAATATTATATACTCTTATTGTTTTATTGATCTTGAATTTATTAATGTTATTTGTGATGGTAGGACAAATTAAAAGAATTAAGAATAAATATGATTGTGATACAACTTAATCGTTTAATTTTGTATGTAAAATAATATAGCAGAGTAACAATTTAAAATGCAATGAAACTTTATAATAAGAATATAAAATTGAGTTGTTGCTTAATAAGATAAATTTAAATATTGCTATATCGGTTTAAATAAATTTTATTAATTTAACTGTTCTAATGTTCATTTAAATTTCAAAAATCTACTCAATTAGTATTAAATATTATTTTTGTAATTTTTTTATACATTATAACAAAAAACAAAATTTTTCAATATTTTAGAAATGTTTACCAAAATGCTAATACTGAGTACCACGAAGCAACGATATAGATCAAGGTTGTATTTAACTAATTTTTTTTGATGTTAAATGACGAACTGACTGCCTTGTCTTTTACCAGTTTAATAAATTGTTTTTGCAGACGACACTGTAAAAGTTTGAGATTTTATTATAAATTTTATAACTAAAAAAATTAATCAATATGTGATTACTTAAAAGTTTTTAAGCAAAAATTAAAACTGATTTATGGTGCTTAAATGCATTTTGAGTCATTATATGTCTTTTTATAACTGGCTTATAAAAATCTGTAAAATAATCAATGCAGTTTTTTAGAATATAAAAATAGAACTAAGCTAAAAATTAGTATATCATAGTGTCTACTTAGCAAAAAAATTTTAGAGGGTTACAATTCTTGACTTAACTAACATATAAATTGTCAATAAACTTATATTAATTTTTAATGGATAAGAATTTGCTTTATTGTAGGGTAGACTCTTGATAATCCTAAACAAGTTAAATAGATAATTTAAAATTAAAAAACAAGTTTCAAAAAGTAAAACTATGTATTAAAAAGTTTTTATTGATATAATAATTGATAAAATCTGCTTCAAGTAATAATTGGCTTTGATGAAGTTGAAACACGACTTAACGCCATTTTTATTTTTTGAAACAGCTCAAAATTAAAACCTCTATTAAAGTCAAAAACTCGTGCATGTGCAAAATGTAGTGGAGTAGCTTCTTAACATATCTAAAGACAAGATAGTTAAGGCGTAAAAAATCTTTATAAACCATTTAAAAAGCTCTGTTTGTTATTTAGTTTATATTTAACTCCAATATAGTACATACTGTTACAAGTAAATTAAATACAGATTTATTTATTACAAATTTTTTAATCAAATGGTCTTTTCGCAGATTATCTCTAAAAACTTCTTTATTTATCAAATTGTAAAAATGAGTAACATTTTTATACGATAGAAAATAGGTAGAGTTAAGTAATTTAACTTTATCTATGTGTAAAGCGTCAATTAAATATAGGTAACTTCAAGACCTGTTACAATTCAAAGAAATCTTTGTAGAGTAAGTTGATTTATTTACGAATAATTGTGCAGCTAAATGTCTCTTTCAGATAAAAGCGAACTTAAACAGAAAAGTAAAAATTTTTGATTATTCGGGAAAACATGAAAAGCTGCAAATATCTTAGCACTTGCATTAACTAAGATTATGCGTTTGCTGTCATTACTAGAAGTCGTATTTCTTTTGATATTTGGAAAATTCAACATTTAACTATAAACCCGTTGATCAAGTATAAGTGATGGTTTTTATCTTTTATTTGTCTATACGATATGCTGGTAACAACAATTCTTTTTTTGCAATTTTTAGTGCATGAGAAGCTTTTTTATATTAATACGATAATAAATTATTGAAATATTAGATTATCAAAAAAATTGAATTTATTAAAAAATATAATAATTTAAATTAATAATTTTGAAATCCTTCTGAACACTCATGTATGGCATATGAAATTTTTTCTTTCATAATTTCTTTAGTATTATAATCAGGCAACAATAAAGTTTTACAACATGTTGAAGACAAAGGTAAATCATTACTATGTTGTGTTGAATTTTTCTTGATAACAAAATAAAATCCTAACAAGTTATCTTCGTTATAAGGTGTAAATTTCTCTGGAGGAAGGTTAAAAGAGCCTGTTACAAAGTTTATTAGCAATAGTTTTTCTTCTAATGTAAATTCATTTACTATTTCCCAAAACCATACAATTAAGACATCGGATGATCTACAATTTATATATTTAGCACAGGATTTCCAATTTTCAATATCAATATTCTGCGTTCCATTTATAAGCAATTTTAAGTTTTGTAATGAAAACGACTTTAAAAGTAATAAAGGGAAAACATAACTAATTCCTTCTGCAATTGCATGATATTTATCTAGTAATTTTGTAGTGTACTTAAATTGTAGGTATTCATGAAAACTTACAGTACTGTTATTGATAATAAGATCTTGACCATTTTCACTAATTTTATACCATCTTCTTCAAGTGGTAAATCTACACCTAATTCCGGATTTTCCTCTATAATTTTGAAATTTTTATAAAATTCTGGATCTACCATTTCGTAGTCTTTATCATTACACGGTATATCTAAAATATTTTTCCACACAATATCATCACAAGGTATGCTGACATTTATTTTACCTACTAAAATTCTCCCCAATATTATTCCAAAAAATTTATAATACATTAATTTTTCCTCTTCATATTTTTTCATCACTGGAATCATTCTCGAAAAATCTTCACTTGGAGAATAAAACAAGTCATTTTTAGGATTAAAAAACTCGTTTATTAATAGTGAAAACCATTCTCTTGAAGGTCCGCCTGCATCTAATCCCTTTTCATTGATAAAACTAATTTTAAACTTCTTGCTAGGCAGTAACTTTGATTTATCTAAGTTCATGATTTCTTTAAATGAAGATTCTAATAGATTATTTCTATCTATAAAAAGTTCACTTACATCATATTGTTCCTTATAATAACGGTTACGAATTTCTTGGTAAAAATTATTTCTATTTTCAATATAACTTTTTCTTAAATTTGCGTTTTGACTTTTACTTTCCTTTTTCTTTTTAAAATCAGCTAATAAAGACAAGAATAATAATAAAAGTAATACTAAGAAAAATATTATTATAAAAGTGAAATGTTTGTCCATATAAATTTATGGATAAAAATTAAAAAATATATTTTTTTAATTTGTCTCAAAAAATTATTTTGTATATATTTTATAAATTCTTTGTCATCTATCAAGTACTCTTTATGTGCTTTATAAAGTTAACAAAAAAATAATCACTAATTTATGTATTGTGTCATAAGATAACTTTTGATTTATTACTACGTAATTACCAATGTAATACTTAATTGAAGCTTTTAATTTCGTAATACTATGTACTAAAATTTCAAAATGTTGATTATGTCCTAATTATAATAATTTCTTTTTTTTCTATTTTATTTTTGTAAATTTTATGTTGTTAGTTAAAATCCTTTTTGTTTTATAAAATCAATTAACATAAAAACTCACTTCTTAAATTAATATCAAAAATTTTTTATCTACTACTTAAAACCTCTTTACTACTATTTTTATGATTAAAAATGCATAGACGAACTGTTCTAAATCAATTACCGAAATTTTAATCTAATTGTTATTTTTGTAAAAAAAATATATAAAATGCGAATGATTATTATAGACTTATTTATAGATTAAATTGTATAAAATCAATTTAACTTAGTGTTTTGATGACATTATAGTAAAATTTTTTCTTTTACAAAATGTACTTGCTAGTATTGTAAGATTCTTTCTTTATCGAAAAAGAAACTAAATATATGCAAACATTTCAGAATAAATTTACTTAATTAATTAACAATTTATAACTTTTGTTATTAAAAATGCAAAAATAATATAATACTACCACTACACCAGTTCGACTTAACGTGAGTAATTCTATTATACTTTAGTACAAACAATTTGCCTATCATTAGAGCTTACATATTACAATTTAAATTGGCTTATTAAAGTAGTTAGCTTATTAAGGTGAGTTTATCTCTTTAAATACGTAAAACATCTCATCTTAAATCTACAGTAGTAATAGAATTCAATTTTATTATTGTTATTAATGAGGTTTAATAAAATATCTTTCAGCAATCTCATTTTTTTGCGAATTTTGCACGTCAATTTACGATTATTGCTTCTCTATACTACAAGTCTTTTTTAAAAATACCTATTATTATAGTATACTTTTTACCAGATTATTGTTGAAATTGTTAATCAAAAATATTACATTTTTATACTCGGCATGATTTTCTAATATTTTGTTTAATAATCGAAATTTTATTTTTAGATAAAATGTGTCACTTTAAATTGCTAGTTTAAATTTAAAGTAAGAAACTTCCTTTCTACTTTTAGTCTGTTCGTAGTTTATGTTTAAAAAACCTATAAGAATTATGGCGAAATATTTCTCAATTGATGTGTCAATATATTTTTTTAGTATTAAGTATTATAATTAATTACTTTTTCATTACACAACAACTTTTTGGTCAAAAACATAAAATTTTAGTTTTTCTGTCGTTTGAAATAATAGTAAAATAAGATTGACAACAATATAAACGTATTAATAAAATTTTAGTTACATAATCGAAATAAGAATAGTAAATTAATTTAACGTGTGTTGTTTATTTCAATAATTTTCAAAAATATAAAAACTACTTAAATTAGATTTGTAAATAAAATTGGTCTATTAAAAAAGTATTCCATCCCTATTTCTCTGATAACTTATATGTATCTTTAGTGAAATACAAATAATTTATTACATAACTAATGTTTTTTAATAAATGCTTGTACAGCAAGTTAAAAAATTATCAATTTTTTAAAGTGTCAATATTATCGGTTATAATTCCTTTAACATTATACGTTTTGCATAGTTCATATTCCTCCTTAGTAAAAACATCATACACATACAAATTAAAAACTCTGGTATATTCATTTCACTTACTTTATCAATACAACTATACTTTATTACAATACCTGCGATTTTAAGCATACTACAAAATTTAATTATTTTTTCTTCAAGTGTATCTGTTAGTAAAAATATTCTAGCTTCTGGATGACGTGCCTTAAGATGTAATACTACGGAGGGTGAAAACGACGAAAAAACAATATTTGTAAAATTACTATAATATATATCACTAAATATTTTATCAATCAAAAAGGGAATGTCATACCCAATGTTTTCAATTTTCTTTTCTTCTATCTCATAAAACTTGTACAAAGGATCTTGGTCGATAGGATATTTAATTTCTAAGTTTATACCTCCTTTATCTTTTAAAGCTTCCAAAACATTTTTCAATGTAGGAGGGAAATCATTATCAATTGAAATTTGAATATTATCTACATAATGAAATTTATCATTTTTATTATAAATTAAAAAATCATGATAAATTACTGGAATTTTATGATATGCTAATTGTACATCCATTTCTACCCATGAAACTTTTTTTAATGCATTTTCAAAAGATTCTATTGTATTTTCCCTAACGTTCTTGTTATTCATACCAGAACCTCTATGTCCTATTATACCCAAATGTTTTTCTTTTGTAAATTCATATTTCATATATTTTTCTCTAATAAGAATTACATGATCTTTATTATATTCTATTTTTGAAGAAATGGGTGCAGCAGTTATTCTAATATTAGAAAATATATTATTTTCTAAAAAAAAATTCTCGTTATTGATTTTAATAAGTAAATTTGTATTGTCATCTGAAGCTTTGATTAAAATAAATAAAAAATTAGACATTTCCATTTAGGGTTGTTATTGTTATTCATATTAATAAAAAATTCTTTTACTAATTTAAGCCCCTTATTTGTCATTCATTTGTAAACAAACATAAATTTTACTGCTTATTAAAATGATACCGTTTTAGAATTAAATTTACAGTTGACTTTACAAAAAATTTAAATTATCAATAAGGCTATACAAAATTTATCACATTGTACTAAACTTGTAAATCTGTATTTTAAATGATAATATACATCATAAAAAAGAAACATAACATTCAGATTTTTTTCGAAAGAAATATCATTTGTAAAGTAATATTTACATCTTAACCATATATTTTGATTTACCTGATCCTACATTTGGAACTAACAGATTGACAAAATTAATACTACATTTAACGGTAGCGAGATGAATATTACATAGAGACCTACTGTAAGCACTTCATTGATATGTAATGATAAGAAACTAGGTAACACTTATTTTTAATTACACATGTTAATGCAATAGTGTTTCTGTTTACCATTGGAGCGATAATGACTTTTTACTATTCTGTTTAATATCTTAAAATAATATTGATGTTAAAAAATGAGACTTACCAAATTTAACAACTTACGCGCATCATCATTGCTAAGTCCTCCAAGCTTGGAATTAAACGAGACTACACATTTGCAAATTACTTCTCGAGTTGTATATGTTAAAAATATCCATTACAATTTATATTAAGTTCAAATGCTATCTCTCTTAAGCTAATGACTTCAAATATTTATAAAAGCTAAAAGATAATTTAGTGATTTTAAAATTAACCACGCTTTACACTTTTAGTAGCTCTACAGCTAATGAGAAATTTCATATGTATTTTAAAGAGTATATTTTCCGTTATACCAAGCTATATTTTAATTTTCTTCAAAGTTATCACAAAAGTGATTACTAAAATTTTGCCTGTATTATTTATAAACAAATGCATTAAAATTGTTTATAGTATCATCAATTGCATCTTGTTTATTAAATGAAACCTCTAAAAAAGTTACAATCACTTAAGTATCATTTTCAAATAACATTAATTTTGTTGCATTCTGAACTATTTAAAAATTTAAGATTGCAAAAGATTTATTTTAAGATCAACGTGAAAGGCATTGCACTGATTGTTTATTTTTCAATATGCAATTAGGCGCATAGAGTGCCTTTATTATTGAGGCAAGATTTAATTACGTTAAGTAACATCGTTTTTAAACGTGTTTTGATAACTTTGAAAGTATCTAAAAGACTTAATAAATGTAAAAAAAGTGTTTCATTAAATAAATTAATTCTTTATTTTTTAGAACTAATATCATCTTTAAAATATCCTTCTTCAGAATCGGAATAATTATTCGATTTATAGGTTTTCAAGGGAACTGCTTCTCTTTGATTATCTTGGGACTTCCCTTTGCAAATAGTTTTTCTGAATTTAAAAACTACTACTGAGATAACTAATCCAATTAAAATAACACCAACGCCTATAATGGACCAAAAAGTTTTACCAAAAAATGAATAAGCATTACTCTTTTTAATCTTATTGTTTAAATTGGAAGTCTTATTAGCTTTATTATTGATTAATTCGACAATACTAAAATAGCTTTAGTAGCATATTCCTTTTTTTCAAATTGAGTAGCATTTTTAATATTGATGTTATTTGGCGCAATTGTACTATTTTGAGATTCATTTTTAGTTTCAAATTTTTTTGTAGTGGTAGTACTTGAACTTTCTTTTGTAGAGTTAGATTCTTTACTATCCAAAAGATCTGAATTAGTTGAATTCTTTAAAGTCTTATTATTAACAATTCCTTCCGATTCGCTATCTTCATCTTTTTAACTTTGTTTGTTCGATCAAATTTGCTGCAACCGCTTCTTTAGTGGTAAAATTTTGTAAAGCAGCTGTTGCAACAGTTGTTGTTTCAATATTTTTAGATGTTTTTTCGATCAAATTTGCTGCAACCGCTTCTTTAGTGGTAAAATTTTGTAAAGCAGCTGTTGCAACAGTTGTTGTTTCAATATTTTTAGATGTTTTTTCGATCTCTAAACTATTGGTCGAATTTTTACTTCGTTCAGAATCACTACAAAAAAGACGAGTAGGACTTTCACATTTATCATTTGTAAATTCTTTTACTTTATATTGCCTTTTAATCTTTTTATAATATTTCTGCATTAGTATATCACCTATCTTATTAATTGAACCACCTTTGTAATAATCTAATAAGTTATCAATCCATCGAATATGTTTTTCATTATCATATACTTGTAAAACTTTATAGTATATATCTTTTTCAAATTTGATATCAATCGTATCAATTAAATCTGAAATAGTCTGATTGCACACAACTTCATTTTTAAAATTTGCTCTCAACACATTTATTAAGAGAATAGCTTCATACGTATTGATAGCTATAAACTTGTAAAAGTTAAATAAATTAAAACATTTTGGATCTAGTTCATATTTTGCATGTAAAGCTTTCCAATTAGAAATTAATTCATCTCGATAACATGTAAAGTTAAAATTAGTAAAATCATCTTTAAACACCTTTCTTACTGAAGGATCTGTACTTACTTTTTCATTTAAAAGTACTGCTATTTTTATCAATAATTGATCATCTAAATTAGGAAGTCTAATATCTGGTGATTTATCTTCATTACTTCTTTTAACTACTTTTTTACTTTTCTTAATTAAACGATTATATCCTGGCTTAATAAATTCAGAACTATTTAATATAATACTACCATCGTTATTGTTTAAACCTAAATTGCTACTATTTAAATTAGACAAAGGCAATGATAAATTATTTTGCATGCCAAAGTTTAAATTGCTGGTTAGTGATGTATAGATTGTTTGCAATACTAAAAACCAATTTTCATTAGGGCAAATGTAAAAAAGAAATATAAAGGTTTTTTAATTAAGTGATTTTTAATCAATTACTTTAAAAGAAAAAAAGACAATAGATCTCTTATTTGTAATTACAAAACAAAATTAAGAAATATTTGGTTTAATTAAAATTTAAAAAGATCAACAAAAAAAGTAATCTTTAATTTATTACAACAAAATAAAAATTTCTAGTATTAAATACAATCAGAAATATTGTTTTTATAATAGATATCACAATATGTTGTAATCTAAATCCTAAACTTAGCAACAAAAAGTTTATTTATAATCTGTGATTAATTACTTAAAAGTTTTATTAGTTTTAATTGTTTAATAACAATGTTTATATTTTTTAAATATTTTGCTTTTTAAATACTTTTTATGATTATAAAAAATTGATAATTTCATATAAACACTAAAAATTTTAACAAATTATAGATAAACCTTTCCTTTATTTTATGTTTATAGAAAATAAAATTATGGGTTTAATTAGCAACTTACAAAGCTGTTAAATTATAAATTTTTCATAATACAATTATCATAATTATTTTTTTCAATTGTCGCTTTGTAGATCTAAGCTAAGTGTTTACAACTTTATAGTTGTTAAATATGAATTTATAATTTGCAAAACTTAATTAAAAGGTTAAAAAATGACTTTATTGGAGTCTATATACAAAATTTGCAAAATTAGAAATTTTGATTTCTAAGTAATAAAAATAATGTAATATGTACAAAAAACATTTTTTATCATATTACAAGCAGGCACCGATAGATCATTCGTCGTGATGCTGGCCTAGTGCTAAGGGTCCTGGGTTCGAATCCCAGCGGTGCCGAATTGTTTGTATAAAAAATGCAAGCATTGACAATGCAAATGTCAATAAATAATTGCCGGTAAAGTCGTATCATAAGCCTCGTAAACGTCGACTAAGGGTTGTAAATGTCCTAGAAGGTAGAAGGAGGCATACTTTCTTGTAGGTCGGCACTACAATTGCCGTGATTGAGAAAAAATTTGTAGGTCCTATTTGGAGACCTATAGTAAGAAATTACATCTGAAGAACCATTTTGGAGAGGTGAAACAAGCTGATGAAGCTCTAGCATTTCGCGTGGGGTGGTAAAAATTCACCAATGTTTAGAAGACCAATTTCGCTTATCCCGACCACAAATCCCAGTGAACTTTTGTAAATTATCCTTACGGGGTAGAAACTGTTCTCCTATGTAGCAAGGCTCCAGTGGTATGCTGGCGCTCAATAATGCGCAAAAGTTGAGATTGGGGAAAGGGAAGTTTTTAGGTCAAAGTTAAGAACTAATAAGTAGTGTAGTTAATCAGCTGAGAGTATAAATTAGTTAGTCGATGAAGAATGGTGATGACGAAGAAAGAAAAAGCTAAGTAAAAACATAGCATGTTCTCTACAAAAGATAAAGTTTCTCTATAAAAATAATCAATTAACTATAAATTATATATATATTATTTATAAGTAGGCTCACAAATGTTATTCCATCTATAAGAATTACGCCTTTATTATAAAACCTTTAAGCTTTTTTTCGACTTTTGTTAAATCAATTCTTCAACTTAACAAATTATTTTATGATTTTGCTGTAAAAAACATAAATTTTCTTTTAGGCATTAAGACTATCAAGGATTTGAATAATAATTTAACATTTAGTATATAATATTTGTGCATCAATAACTTTTATTACATTAATGTTTATATTTAAAGTGAAATTAATTTATAGTTTCTTTTAATAATCTTAAAAAAAACTAAAAACGATATACATATCTATTTTTTATTTAATTTCTTTCAAATCTTCCAATTCTTTTAATACTACTTTTTCTTGTTCAGTTTCAATTTCTTCTTGGCTATCATCAGCGCCGTCTATTTTTCTAGTATCGCCCCACGAAAAATCATCGAAATGCCAGAATGCATAGACCGGTAATATAAAATTCCATATAGGGATAGAAAGTATGTATACTAAAAGCCAAAATATATAACTAATCTCAAACGTTGTTATTAAAATTAAAAAAGCTGGTAATAAAAAAATACCTCCTAACATTATTAAAGGAATCCATGCGGGTTCGTACAAAATAGATGATACGATCAATACTCCTGTAAATAATATAGCAGCAGGTAAAACAAGAGTTCCAAACAATTCAACAATTACAACAAATTGCATAGAGCAACAAAATACGCCACACAACTTATTTACTATTGCTAATTCAAATAAATTGTGAATTGTCGAATTTATCCACCGTCTTCTTTGACTCAATAAAATACTAAATTTACCTGGCACGTAAGTTTCACATTTTGCTTGCGGGACAAATATTAGTTTTCTTTTAAAAAAGTTTTTTAACAGTAAAGTTGTCAAATATCTATCCTCTCCTAAATGTAATAAATTTTTCTGATGTAATGTTTTTGCTTCGTAAACTGAATATGAATTTATAATAAAAGGATTTGCTAAAATAGGAAGACAGTTTTTTTGGTTATATTCCCCGTCAAATATTTCTTTTGTGTTTGTTCTATGGCCAGTAACAACATTTCCATCTTCATCTGTTATAATTTTGATCCTATACATGCAAAAACACCCAGGTAGACACGTTACTCCTCCGAAAACAGATTCAAATGTTTTACTTAAATGATGACTTATATAATATTCAAACACTTGAATCATACTTACCCAACTTTCACACTTATTTAAAATCATAGTTTCCCCGCATATTCCAATTACTTTTGGATCGGTTTCAAATATATTCATCATTTTTGTAAGAGCATCGGGTTTCACAATAGTGTCCGCATCTACCATTAAAATACATTCAAAATCAACGGGATCAATTTTTGGCATCAATGTTTTCATTTTATTATATAATTCAAAATCTAATTCAGACATTCTATCATTGTAAATTAATTTTGAAAAAAACGACATTAAAATTACTTGACTATCTCTCTTTCCTCTATTTCCTGCTTTAAATGTTTCAAATTGGTTTCCTGTTTTTCTTATAAATATCATTCTACATTTTGATGAGTTTTCATTTGTTAAATAGATAGACTCATCGTGTACTTTGTAATATCCTGAGTATACAATTGCCTTATTTACTCTTTTTGAACCTGGCATTAAAGAGATATAAGTTTTTGGTTCAGTATTCGTATTATCAATTTCCATTAATCCTAAAATAATTTCAGGAGTACTTTTGTCGTTATCTGAACCTGTTATTTCACCATCGGATATAACAACAATCAATTTATTATCATAGTCATAATCTTGACGACATAAACTATCAAGTGTTTTACGTATTCCTTCTTCATCTTCGCTATAGCACGTCACTAACATTATTGATGGTGTTACTCCCGGCGACATATGCACTCTTCGTTTCATGTACCATGAATAAACTGTGGCAAGAACAAATTTTCCAATTATGAGACTAAATATTATAACTGTAGTTATATAGAGAAAGGCATCAGCTATGTAACATCCTCTTGTTTTGGTTGCAATTTCACCAGAATAAAAAGTATCTTTAAAGCATTGAAACTCGTCAGAGGTTAAATAGTCTTGATTAGCTTCTCCGCCAGCAAATTTTTTTTTGAAATCATCATAAGTTGATTCTTTACATAAATTTGGATCATAAACTTTGTTATCTATACTAATGAATTTTTTTTTAACTATATAAGAACTATCAAAACATATTGGTGCTATTCTAGTAAGTCCATCCATGCTTTTTTTACCGCTTAATAACTGTCTCCCAAATGCTCGCTTACAGGCGTCACTTTTTATTTTAAATGTACCTGTGTAAATTGAATTGATTCCATATGATGAACTATTAGTTTTGTAGATACTACCATTAGTTATAACTACATTACCTAATTTCGCTTTGCCTAATTTACCAAATACGTATTGATTATTTCCTCTACATACAAGAGTTGTCATACCATAGGTTAAAAAGGTCAAGGCACTGCAACAAAGTCCGATACACATACATAGGGCAACTTTTTCTCTCCAAGCTTTTCTTACTTCATCTGTTTTCATACCAAAACAGCTTAATATAAAATTTGGGATCAAAATAGTGCAAAAAGTACATATAAAAGGCCAAAATCCAGAAGAATTATTTTTTTTAATTAGTTTTTTTGAAAATCTAGTTCTAGATGGATTTCGTAATATTTCACCTTGTGAAAGCATAGGGTTTTGGTTTTAATTTTTAGGTAAACAAATATTTGTTTGTTTACTATATTATATCAGAAATTTGTGTTGTAAATTTTTTTATATTACTTAAATATATAAATACAATATTAGAATGATATATAATTATCACTTTAAAAAGTTTTCTAAATTTTTCAAAAACGATCAATATAACTTTTTATTAAAAACCCTTTTTTATTATCAAAACTTATAAACATTTTTGTGATCAAACCCTAAGTCTTTTAATATTCCATCCAACTCGCCCTGGTCTTTTTCGGGAGTTTTATCACCTGAAACCAAGTTCATAAAACCTGGCGGTCCACAAACGTAAATAAAATCAGGCCTACTCGGCATTTCATTTAAAATTTTACTTACAACTTCTTTTGATAATCTACATTTCATAATATTTTTATCCTCTTCTTTAAAATGATAGTGCTTTTTATTTTTAAGACAAGTCCCATTTTCTCTACTTAATACATAGAATATATTTAAATCTTTATTGATAATATTTTTATTGATTAAAATATCATTGAATGTTTTGTTACAATCAATTATCGTAAACTTATCAGTGTTGTTTTCATTTTTTAATATTTGTAACATTGGTGTGATTCCAGTCCCTCCGCAAATCATCAAAACTTGTTTAAAGGTAGAAAGATACTTATTCTTAGAAATAATCTGCGAAATACTAATAGTATCGTCTTTTTCTTTGTTAGAAATATATTCAGAGATTCCATTTCTTTGATAATGTTTAATTACAAAGCAAAGTTCAGATGCATTCCATGATATTGGTGTATAGGGTCTATACAAACTTAAATCTTCGTTATAAATATAAACAAAAAACGATATATCAGAAACAGAAATTTCATTTTTATATTCTATTCTTAGAAACATTGTATCTGTAGAAATCATATATTTTTCTAATATTTTAGATTTAGATATTGACAGATTCATTAAGGGAAAAAAATTAAACAAACATTAAATTAATTATAACTGTCAATATAACATGAAAAATATTATTTAATAAACATAGACAATAAATTATTGATGTTTAAAAATTAATATTAATTATTATTAAATTTGTATTAAGTCAACGACTATTTTAAATAATTCTTATTTAAAAAACAATATCAGTTATTATTTCATTTGTTTTAATTATCAAATATTTAATATAAATAATGTTTAAAGCCAATTAACGTATAAGAATATTACAAAACTCCATGATTAAATTTTTATATCTTCGTTACTACAAAAACCTCAAATTATTTATAAATACAATATATTCTGTAATATTAAATGTAAATTTAAAAAATGCTTTCAATGTTTGAACAATTTTAGAGACTTTTACAATAATAATGTAGTCAATTTTTAATATTTTAATTTGTTCACTCAAAAATTTTAAATAGACTACCGCAAGTCTTCTTAATTTTTAGAAAACTATTAAAATTTATATTCTCTATATTCCTAAAATTAAATTATTATTCTGATCGATATTTATGAATTTTTAAATTGCACAGTTTAATTTAAAATTAATTAAATTTAGTACTGTTGCTTACAAGTTATAAATAATATTATTTTATAACAAACCTACACAAAACGATATTATTTACAAATTATAATCTTTCTAGATGTATATTGTAATCATTTTATTGTTCAAAACTATTAAAATAGTATTTTCTGACAAACAAAATTTAAATGTCACGTTATATTGAAACTTTGTTTAACAAGACGTCAGCTTTTTAATCTTTAACTTTGTAGTTTGGCTATAAATAACTTGGATAAGAAAGATAGCAGATATAATGAATACAATGTAATACTATAACTTTTTAGTATCTGCCAAAATGATTTATTAATTTTGTATTTACTTTATTACATTCGTAAAAGTGCATGTTTTTTAAGTAGAATTTAATAGGATAAGTTTTGTTTACAATGATAATTTAATATTTATAGCTATAGATTTATTAAAAAATTATGATTTTAATAATAACTTGAATATAAATTATTATTGATTTTAATTATATAAGTAGTAAATATTAATTATAGAAAATGTGATGTATAATTTATAATTTTGCTAAGCTGAAAGCATTTTTTTAAAAGAAAAACATGATCAATACAGCTATATGAACATTTTATAGTATTAAATAGCTTGCTAGTAGTAAAATAAATATGAAGTCATTTCATATGTAAAACCATTTTATTATAAAAATTACAGCACCCTGCTTTTCCGAGCGGTCTCCCATCTCAGTACTCACAAGGCTCTTACTGGCTTAACTTCGGAGATCTGACGAGTTCCGGTGCTTTACAGTAGATATGGCCGTAACTGAATAATTCAATTTGGAGAAACAAATAGAGTACAAGACGATGTAGTTAGGGAATTTACAAAATTTATGTATTCAAAACAAGTCTTTCTAAGATATATAAAATTTATTTTAATCATATCCAATAAGATATAGAAGGAAATACAAAATATAAAATATTAAAGACATTACAAAACTAATTACATATGATGTTATAATTGCTATAAAAAATATTGTAAATTTTATAGTTAGTATTAGCATTTTTAAACTTAGTATTGGTGTAGGGACTCTTCTTACATTAACAAGTGATCTATTTTTTATAAAGCTTATTGTTGGCATTTAACTTTAATGGGGTAAATTTTCATTAAAAATGTTTCGAATGTTTAAAAGGAGGTCTTATTCGATAGGAGAGGTAATAAAAAGTTAATAAACTTTTACAACAAAATTATTTGTAAATTTCTAAACTAAGTTTGAATTAGCAATTTGAAAAATGTTTTAATAAGTTTGAATTAGCAATTTAAAGAATGTTTTACTAGATTTGTAAATATAAAGTATTATTTGTAAATTTCTAAACTAAGTTTGAATTAGCAATTTAAAGAATGTTTTACTAGATTTTTAAATATAAAGTATTATTTGTAAATTTCTAAACTAAGTTTTAATTAAAAGATAAAAAGTCATTTTAGTTGATTTTATGCTATTTTTAATTTATGCAGTATATTCTACCCCAAATTATTTTATAAGACTATCTGACACTAATCAGATGCTTTCTAGATATGGTACCTCTGTAGTATCTTCAGATTTTTATACACCAATACTATTTGAATTTACACAGGCAAGTAATGGGGATTTATTTTTAAAAGACATTATTAAAAAAAAGAGCCTTACTACTAATGTTGATTCTTTAGCATTAGAAATACCAAAAGGGCCTTTTTCAACTTCTTTTGAAATAATTTACAACGGCGGATCAAGTTTTTACATTATGAAAGATGATAAATGTCTAGAAGCAGAAAATGCACCTGTTACTTCTTTTATGAGTAAAGTTTCATTTAAAAAATGTGAAAACAAAGCTGCCCAATTATGGAATATTTTGTTCAGTGGTGATAGAAAGATTTTTGTAAAACATGCTTATATTCCAAATAAGAATTTTCATATGAAGAGACACAATCACATTTTTTTTAATAAAAATA
Source organism: Cotesia chilonis (assembly GCA_018835575.1). Lineage (NCBI taxonomy): Eukaryota > Metazoa > Arthropoda > Insecta > Hymenoptera > Braconidae > Cotesia > Cotesia chilonis. Next base: position 52,145 of record RJVT01000149.1, read on the forward strand.
ATCCAACAGTCAAAAAACATTCCTCTTTTATGATTTATCATCCCAAAATAAAAGAAGATTATACTGTGGAACATGTCCATGATATTCCACTTACAATAAAGGAGGCCTATGAACCAGCTATTTTTTATAATTAAAATCTTCTATATTACCTTTTGTCTTTATAAGTTTACTTTTATCTAAAATAACTTTTATTACATGCCAACATAGAAGATCACCACAGGAACAATTAAAACCACTTCCATTTTCAATAACTAGAGCATCTTCTAGTTTAAAAAAATCAACATTTAAATAAGATTTATGTTCTACAATACTATTGGAAATATCCGTATGATTATCTTTGAAAAGTAAATATAGTTCATTTATATCTAAGTTTTGTAAATCCATTAGGGAACAAAAAATTAATTTTTTAATAATTAATTTTTCTTGATAATTGTTAGATATAGTATTGTAATACCTACTAATATAAGAAAGCACTTATATTAATAAAAGTAAATTTTTAATTAATGTAATATTTGTTTATATTGATAATTTCGTATATTTTTAAACTATAACAATAATTTTCTAATGTATAAATTCTATTGTTAATATAAACAAACTCTATACAAATATAAAACAAGTATTTTGAATATAAACAAACTCTATATTAAAAATATAACAACCATAGTAAAATAATAAACTTAACTCCATTTTAAATAGTTAAAAAATAAATAAAATATCTTAAATGTTTATTGTATTTGATTTAAACCTTCTCTTCCATTTTAGTGGTGATCTTAACACCATACTCATCATATTTATCTGAGTCAAGTCTTTTCATATAAATTCCTAAATAATAAAGTAGAGCCGAGTCGAGAACTATCAAATAAGAAATGTATAACATAGCAATAAAAATACCAATGAACGAAGGAAACGCAAAAAATATCATTAGCACTGCTGCTAACCCAATTTTTAATGCTAAAACAAACAATATAAATTTGTATATTTCACTAGTACCACAAACATAACAAGCCAGGGTCAACAAATAGGAAAAACAAAATACAATGATAAAACTAAAGTTGAGGAGTTTTCTAAAGTAATCAAACTTATTGTTATACTTACTACTAAACATTAAAAATAATGGAAAGAAATTCATAACTCCGTTGAGTAATAGAAACTTAATTATATCAGTTATATTAATGGATTGGATTTCAGTAGGAAATTTCTTCCCAAGCTTTGATTTTTCCACCGTATTAATTGTTTCAGTCACTTTCTGATCTACAATTTCAGCTTGCTCCATAGCTTTATTTTGAACTTTTTCATCTGCCATATAGGGTTTTCTATGAGACATTATTTTAAATACCAAACAACCAATAACAAAAAAATACCCCCTTTAAATTTATTACTTTAAAAAACGACTAATATAAATTTTAGGTATTTTACTTTAATTAATAATATCTGTCTTATCTTTATTTTTTAATCTTAGATTTTAATTAGTTTACAAAACAAATAAACTTTTGGTAAAACATACAATTTAATTTACTAATTTGAATTAAAAAACCCTTAACTAGCTTAGAAAGTTATTAGAAAAGGCATCTTAACTTTAAATCAAATGAGTTATTGCTACTCAGAAAAAGTTTCTTCTACTAAGGGATAGTTTACAAAGACTATCATTAGTAGTACTTCATTTATTAGAATTTAGTATAAATTGTGATCGATGCAAGACAATTTGTGTCTATTAGTCTTTGTAAAAAATTTTACTTCTCGCAAATGCTTGATATTCTCCAATTATTTTGATATATCCAAAGAAATTCTTCAACTGTAACCTATTTTAAATAATACCTACAATTATTTTATCATCTTCCAAGAAAATACCATCGTCTAATTTATAAGATATTTACCTTTTTGTCGACGCGTTTAAAATAACAATATGAAGTAATTATTTTTTTTAAAACTAAATTTTACACCACTGACCTAAAATTTAGAGTCTTTAAGTACTCCCAAAATTTTGACACTGAACTATATGAGGATTTTAGTTTTCCGTTTTTTAAGATATTAATTATAAGTGTAATTTAATTTATTTCAAAACATAAGATTATAAATTTTGTGAGTATAAGAGTCTGTTTTTATTAAATTCTATTTCTAATTTAAAAGTAATATAAATTATTAATTTATAAAATTAAACAAACATAAAAATAAAAAACTTCATTTATTGAACCTTAACCAAATCTGTTACAGGCTCATACTCATCTACATCTTCAATTATATCTTCTATAATACTAATACTTAAATTTTCTATATCTTTGATTACATCAGTGCTAATTTCTATCTTTTGTTGTTTTAAATGGATTGATAATATTCTATCCCACCATCTAGAAGTTATTAAATTTTTTTGTATACCTAAACCTTTCTCATAAAAAACAACTACATACTTCATTGCAACACAATGTCCTTTAACTGCGGCTTTTATAGCGTATTTAAATGCTAGGTTATAACTCGAAACTGTTAATTCTTTTTGTTTTACTAATGTTTCAGCTATTTTAAATTGTGCATCTATATTTCCATTAAAAGCAGAGCTTTTATAAAAACTAAAAGCTTTCTGTAAATCAATTTGTGTATTTAGCTCTCCTTTTTCGTAACATTGAGCTATTCTATATTGACAATTCGGACATTCATTTTGCGCACCTTTATAATAAATTTTATAACAGTAATTAACATCAGACAAAATATCGTCAGTTGACAAATTAAATTCTAAATACCTTCCAAAATCGTAACAAATAAAAGGATAAATTCTTGATGATTGATTGTATCCTAAATGTAAATAAAATACTGCGCTTTCTTCTCTGAGTTCTATATCTATATTATTTTGTAATAATATTGTGCCAAATGTATGTAATGCTTGAACGTATCCTAATTTCGCAGCACATCTGTAAAAAGTTAAAGCTTTATATTTACTTTTAGTACATCCAGTACCCTTTTCATAACATTGTGCAAGTTTAAATGTTCCAAACGGCGAACCATATCTAGCCGATAACTTATAGTGTCTAACAGCATTATATTTATCTACTTGTATACCAAATAGTCCGTATTCCAAGGCAAATCCATAAGCGGAAATTATTTTAGCAATTTGTTTAGGCTTTTTCAAGTAAAGAGTATAATTATTTATATAATGATTGAATATTTCTGTTATCAAATTATAGACTTCTATATTATAAGCCTCAATTTCCTCTATATCTTTTAAAGGATCTTGAGTAATAAAGCTATTTCTCATAAGACCATTATCATCTTCATATGCTGTAATAAATATGTTCATAAAGTCGGCAAATGATTGAATACAATCCATTTGGATCTTTCCTTTGTGTGTTTTAAAAATTTTTTTTTCTTGTCTGTATCTTGGTCCATTCATCTAAGACTACCTTGTATAACGAAAAATGATTTAAAAATTAGAAACATGTAAAAGGAGTTGAATGGTTAAAATATGTTTGGATGTTTCATCCCTTTTTTAACTCATAAATTAAAATTTCTCGTTTTTAATTTGCCAATTTTAAAACTGACCAATAAAACTGTTTCTTTTATATACTTTTTTATAAAAAATTGTTTATTATATTTATTTACTTGTAAAAAATCGTGTCTTTTTTATGTTTTAAATAAGTTGTAGGTTATAATGACGTGTATATAAATAAACATATTTTAATACGTAATTTACAAAATTAAAACCAAAATGTGAAAACCAATGTTTCAAAAGATTGACTTTCGATTTAAAAGGTTTTAATCATATTTTTCAAAACTTAAAATCTATAAAATCAATTGACATTTTAGTTTCTTTTACTATAGAAAACAAAAAACTTTTCAAATACGTTTTGTTAAAGTTATAACTTACTTGGCATATATTTTGTTTACAGTTGTATAAAAATATACGTCAATTTTAATTTAAGAATACATTTTATTGTTATAATTCAATTCGACGTCAAATCGAATAAATTTAAAATCTATATGAATTTTTATATATTAAATGTAAATGATTATAATTGGAAGTTAAACCCTTTCTATACAATTGTTACTATCTCAGTATTAATACATGTATTATATCGTTTTAAAAATATTTAGAAGTAAATTTATCCTGCGTAAGCTCTATCTACAATTTTATGTATAAATAGACTATACTAGTGTAAAAATATAACTTAATTATTATAAATATTAGTATCTACAAAGTATTTGACTTTTTATTTGTTAAATCTAGAAATTGTAACAAATTGTGTCGCTTTTGTAAATTCTGTAAAATAAACGGTTTTTTACATTGTAACGAAAAGCAGCTTATTAATTTAACCCTTGTAAAGAATGTTAGAACTTAAAAATTTGAAATTCATAAAAAAGATAGGAGCAGGAGCATTTGGCAAAGTATATTTAGTGTCTTTAAAAAAGAATAAACCAGTTTATTTTGCTATAAAAATATTAAATAAAAGAAAAATTCTTCAAATGCGTCAAGCTGATCAACTCGAAAACGAAATAAAAGCCCTTCGTACTGTAAACGGGCATGTTTTTATTGCTAAGCTAGTGAGTATTGTACGAGACACTAAGGTAATTGGATTAGTCATGGATTATATAAGTGGAGGTGAACTTTTTTACTGGTTAAGAAGACTAAGGAAATTTTCTGAATATGCTACGTTATTTTACGCAGCTGAGATTTTAATTGCACTAGAATTTATTCATAAGAAAGGTCTGTTGTACAGAGATCTTAAACCAGAGAATATTTTATTAACTCCATGTGGTCATATAAAATTAACTGACTTTGGATTTGCCGTTAAAGATACTGAAAAAACACATATTATTTCTGGAACACCAGAATATATGTCCCCTGAGAAATTATTAAATGAAGATGATGGCGTAGAGAGTGATTATTGGTCATTTGGTATAATACTTTTTGAAATGTTTACTGGAGATCCACCGTTTTATGACAATGATACAAATTTAATTTATAGGAAAATACTGGAAAATGATATTTATTTACCACAATATGTCAGTTATGCTGCTGCTGATCTTTTAAGTCGATTGTTACGTAAAAAACGACAAGAAAGATTGGGGTATTGGGGATTTGAAGATATAAAAAGACATATATTTTTTAGTTCTGTTGATTGGAAACATGTTGATGATTATGTTTTAACTCCACCTATCAAGCCAAATATGTATAAGTCGTCTGACTATGCTTATGTCGACGAAGACGATAAACTCGAAGATGTGGAAGAGACTATACCTAAAAAACCCTACGAATATATTAAGTTTTATGAATAATAAAAATTTTGTTTATAATTTTATTATTACGAATTTTAATTTAAATTTTTCAACGGCTAAAACTAATATTTATTTTAGCCCCAATGGATTCTCAATCAATTTTAAAAAATGAGATTATAAGTCTTATAGAACTTTGTGAGATTGATCCTAAGTTGGCAAATGATTTAATTTTTAATACTACAGAATATCCATTTATTTATAATAAAACCATAAAAAATGTTCCTTATGTTCTTTTTACTAATAGTTTAATGAAATCTACCAATATAAATAAAATAATAGGCGTAAAAGGTACGATTATCAAAGCAGGTCCAGTATTATTACGTAATACTAAAATAGAATATACATGTTTAAAATGCAATTATAAAGGATATATTAACGATATCGGTGATGCTAAATCAAAAGCTCTTTTATGTGATTCTTGTGGAGCTACTTCTACAATAAAAAGAGAATGTCTTCAAGAAGCGGTCAAAACTCAGACAATTAGATTGCAAAATATTGGGAGTTCTCGTGGTTTGGCGGATCTGTATGAAATTAATTTAGAAGGAGATTCAGCAGGAAAATTTCAAGCTGGAAATGAAGTTGTATGTTGTGGAGTTCTTAATATTAAATGGAAACCGCTAAAAATCAATGAAAATATTTGTACTTCTTTATTTATTAAAAGTCTTTATATTGCGAAAATAGAAGATTCATTTCAAGAAAAAAATAATAATGAAGAAGAATTTGCTATATTTTACGAGAAATCAAATTTTGAAAGAAGAAGACTTCTTATTAATTCATTTTCTGAAGATATTTACGGATATTCAAATATTAAATTAGGACTTTTACTTGTGTTAGGCAGTCAATATAAAGAAACCAATAGAGGACAAAATGAAAGCTCAAGAAAGATTTCTCATATTTTATTACTTGGAGATGCTGGAACAGCTAAATCTCATTTTTTAAAAATTGCTTCTAAACTTGTATCCCCCGCAATTATGACCAATGGTACAGGAACAAGTAATGCTGGTTTAACTTCTTGCGCTGTAAAACAGGGAAAGATTGGTCTTTAGAAGCAGGAGCATTACTTTTAGCTGACATGGGGATTTGTTGTATCGACGAATTTAATAAATTAAAAATCAATGAAAAAGGAGGCTTATTAGAAGCGATGGAACAACAAACTTTAAGTATTGCAAAAGCCGGAATTTTATCGACATTAAATTCAAGATGTTCAATTTTAGCAGCTTGTAATACAAAATACCAATTTGATAAAAATAAAACTGTATCAGAAAACACATTAATAAGTACACCTTTAGTAAGTAGATTTGATTTAATTTTTGGAATGTTTGATATAAAAGATAAGAAGAAGGATTTTAATGTTTCTGATAAGATTTTAGGTAGAATTGGTTTTAATTTTCAAGATGAAAAAGTAAAAAATTTTTTAAATTGGAATACGTCAAAATTGAAAAAATTTTTAAGTTTAGTTAGAAAAAAAGAAATTAAAATTGATGAAGCGAATTCAAATATATTGCTCAAGTATTATTTAACTAAAAAAAAGAATGAAGGACCATCTGAGTTTAACACAATTAGGATGCTTGAGGGATTAGTGAGATTAACTGAAACACATGCAAAATTATTAGGTAAAGATAAAGTTGAAGAATATGATGTTATTAGCATAATTTTATTATTTGAGACTACAATTAGTTCCACTGCTTTTGTAAATTTAAAATATGATGATCTTTTTACGAATGAAGAAGTATTTGAAGATTGTAAATGTTATATAAAAAAGAAGTATGAATTGTAAATAGATTTAGTGTTTAAACCAATTTATGGTTTTATGAATTTGTACCTACTAAATAATGACGACAAATTTACCACTAAGACATAAATTACAAATTGATAAAATATAACTTACAAAGGAATACTAAGACACAAATGTATAAGTTGATAATAAGACACAAATGTCCAAGTTGATAATAAGACACAAATGTATAAGTTGATAATAAGACACAAATGTATAAGTTGATAATAAGACACAAATGTATAAGTTGATAATAAGACACAAATGTCCAAGTTGATAATAAGACACAAATGTATAAGTTGATAATAAGACACAGTTCTAATTATATTAGTAAACCACAAATGTTTAAGTTGATAGTAAAATATAATCTACAAAAAAATACTATTACGATTAAATTTCTATTAGTAAATAAAAAAACAAAAAATTTAATAAAATTTACAAATTAGAAATAATTGTTTTTAAATGCAAAACTAAACCATCAGGTAAATCCTCAAACATATACAATTTATCCAATAAATTTTCTTTTATAGGAGATAAAATCTCTGTACATTTTTTAAAAACCTTCATTCCCAAATCTTGATTTACTACATCTTCAAAATTCTCTAAAAAAAATTCTCGGATCATTTTCACATCAAAACTTAATAATTTTTGAAAAGTGTAATTTCCAATTTCATGCGCCAACAGAAACTGACCCTCCTTTGAAAAATATTTTGTAATTAATTTTTTATGTTGTACATTTGTAGAATAATTTAGTAAAGTTTGGATTGTGTAAGCTCCATGTTTTGAAGCAGAAATAGCTGAAATGTCATATTCAAAATTATCAAAAAGTTTTTCAATTTCTTCCCCTGACATAATTTTTATTGCTTCTTGCAATATTTTATTAGATTTGCTACCTACGGCAAGTTCCTTCGATTTTAGAAATACAAAATTTGTATTACCTTTTGCCAAATCTTCAGACATTTTTAACAATTCTAATTTACTTAGAGTACTTTTTAAATTATTAAAATAGTCAATAGTTTCTAAAAATCTTTTCCTTCCATATGAAATTTCTTCTTTTAATATTTCATTTTGAATTTCTACTGGTTTTTTGTTGGGATAAACAATTATTGGCTCATTATCAAAAAATGAATCAGAAAGTATTGGAGACCATTTACAAAAATATTGAAATGTAAGTTCATAATGTTTAAAATATTGTTTATAAAAGGAAATAGCATCTACTTCACAAAAGAAATAAACTAGAATATCTTCTTTTAGTATTTCATAATATTTTATACGTAAATCATATTTCAAGTTTTTTAATAAAAAAATATTTTCTAGAATTTTTTCATCTACGAATGGTTTTATTTTAAAAAAATTATCATCTTTAATATTACAATTATCTTTAATATTACAATTATCTTCAATATTACAACTATTATCTTTAATATTACAACTATTATCTTTAATATTACAACTATTATCTTTAATATTACAACTATTATCTTCATCTAAAGTATTAAAAATAATGGAATCATCAATATCATAAAAATCTAAACCTTTTCTAAAAATATCTTTTTTATTTTTTTTATTAAACCTTTTAATTCGAATTAAAGTTGATGGCTTTTCAACTGTAAGGTTTTTCATACAAAAATCGTAAAACTTCAATAAATATTTTTTTTTCTCCTTTATTTTATATTGGTTCTTTTTTTTGATCCATCTAATTTTTATAAATCAAATTTGTATATTTAGCTACTTTTCTTTTGTAAATATTATAAGTTTTATAAACAAAGTAGCAACCTTATTCCTTCTTTTCTAATCTACTATAATTTACTTTTCTAAATCTACTACAAATTACCTTTCTAATCCACTATAATTTACTTTTCTAAATCCACTATAAATTACTTTTCTAATCTACTATAAATTACTTTACAATTAATAAATTAAAATCCATACCTACTTTTATACAAAGTATTAATTAAATCTAAAGACACTTCAACTTCATTTTCTAATAAGTCTGTGTCATTATCAGAAAAAAACATCTCTAACTTTTTGATTGTAAAATCAATAACCTCTTCATAATCATTTCTTTCTACATTCTTTTCCATATATTTTTTACAAGCACTAGTCAGATTTGTTTTTAAAAAGACATTAGGTAATTGAAAATTGGCTTCTGAGGGAATGTAACAATTTAAATCAGTTGATATTTCATCATTTATAAAATGGGCTTGTAAAGGTAAAAAGTTTTCTATAATTTTGGTTATATTCTCAGCATTGACATCACAAGCCTTTCGTAACTTGTAGATTTTTTCTTGGAAATTCATTTTTAGGGTAAAATAGAAATTACAATATTTATTTCTACAGGCATTTCACTTTTTTTACTCCTACCATATTTATAAATTATTTGTAGAGGTGTAACATCTTTTTCACAATATTCATCTCAGTTCGGCTTTATATAAATCTGTAATTTTAAAATTAATAGATTAGATATAAAACATAAAAATGTTATTACCAGCATGTTAAAAGTATTAAAAATAATTGTTTATTTCTAAAATTAAAATGTTCTAAATCATTAAAAAAACTGACAAACTCTAATTTTAAAAAATACTAAATTTCTAATATGCATGAACACATGATTAGACTTAATTGAAATTTGAGAGAACCCCTTTTAATTACTAGTTAATAGAAAAATGTTCTAGTGAAAGTAGCATTTATAAACAAAGCATTTGTGTATATAGAACACTTTTTAATGTAATTTTACTTGATTAAAAATGATGATAATATTTCAACTACAGTCAACTTAAAATTTAACATAATGTCGTATTCATTTTTTTACAAATATACACAATATGACATAAAACCATTTAGTCTAGATAAACGAGATATTGTTTTTAATAGCAAACTAACAACAATAGCATAGTTGTGATATTTGAACTTAGCTAGATCATTTGGCAGACAAATTTATTTGTAAAGATCAAGAAATACTCTTATAAGAATCATTGCACAAATTACCTGTTATTATAATGTCATAAATACTTCTCTAAACATTGTGTAAATTTAAAGGAACAACAAACTTTGTAAAAGAGTTAAAAAGTTTTTATACTAAATTATAACCTATATCGTATTTAGCTGAATGTAAAATTTATAAATATGACTTGTCAATTCACATTAAAATGCTATTAAACTAATTATTTGATTTGTACTTTTATTGGTTTCTGAACTTATTTTTAAATTTGATTATAAATTTACAATTATATTTATAAAATTAACACAATAAGTTTTTTTTACACTTAAAAAATTAACACAATGAGTTTTTTTTACACTTAAAAAATTAACAAAAAAGTTTTTTTTGCACTTATAAAATTAACACAATGAGTTTTTTTTACACTTAAAAAATTAACAAAATAAGTTTAAATACATACAAAATAAATTTTTTATCTCATAATTTAATTTTCTTACCCTCATGGAATCAATTCAATACCAGTCTTGTAACGAAGATAAATGTAAAAAAATATATGATTTTGTTTTGTCAATGAACAAAAGTCAAAATATTAGAAAAGGGGTAAATGAAGTAACAAAATGTATTAACAAAGGTACAGCTAAACTTGTTATTATAGCAATAGATTCCGAACCACCAGAAATTACTTTTTCTCTACCTTTGCTTTGTGAAGATAAAGGAATCCAATATGTTCATATTTCTTCTAAAAGATCACTGGGAAAAGCTTGCTCAATAGAAAGACCTGTCATTGCTTGTTGTGTTTATATTCCAAAAGATAGAGAAGGATTGAAAGTTGAAGAGAAAATTAAAGATTTATTAGAAAATTAAATAATTTATAGTAAAAATCTTACAAAATTAATGATCTTTAGATCTACTCCTTTTTTTATATTGGTTAATTAAATTTTTTAAGAAAAGTAGCCCATATTGTTTTATGTCCAATGAAAAAGATATTTTAAATAAAATCAATAAAAGGACTTCTTTAGAAAATGCAGATAGTGAAATTATGTGGAATTTATGTTTACAATTTGGTCTTTGTATTGGGATTTTTTCTTTATACATATTTTTAAGACCTAAAGTTAAATGGCTTTACTCTCCAAATATACAAGGTAAACGTAGTCACCCCTGTTTTAATTATACAGGACTTTTGAGTTGGATTATCCCTGTTATAACTGTAAAAGATACTGTCTTATTAACTTTAATAGGATTAGATGCCTTTATGATGTTACAAACTATAAAATTTCTGTTTAAAATTTTCTTCATTTTATGTTTGACAGTTTTACCTGTCATTGGGTACATTTACTGGAATTATTTTCCTTTCGTCAATATTAAAATTCCACAATATACTACGAAAATGTCAATAGGTACAACTTCTTTATTTAGATCGTATTATTTAATAATTTTGTTATATGTCTATCTGATAAGTATGTTTATATTTTATTTTATATTCATTTATTATAAGAGATATACTGTTCTAAGACAACTTTACCTTCGTGATCCCTCTACTTTGACTTCAATTGTAACATTAAAAAAATTATCAAAACAGTTTTCATCTGCGGAAAAAGCTATAGACTACCTAAGTCTTTCAAATAGAACAATTTTAGTATCAAATTTACCAAATTTTATAAAATCAGATAACGATTTACTGAACTTTTTCAAAGAAATGAAACTTGGGGAAATTGAAGAGGCAGTTTTACTTCACGACACAGCAGTTTTACGAAGGCTATACGAAGAAAAAAATGAAATAATAGAAAACATAGAAAAAGAAATCAATCAAGTAGTTTTAAAAATGAATAAGTGGTCAATAGACAATAAAGAAGATTGTGATAAAAGTTTTATTAATTTTAAAGAGTCATTGGAAAATACAATTAATAAACTTTTTTTAGATGAATTTATAGACGCCGATAGAAAACAACAAATTTTAAAAACATTTGTAAATACAAACGACAAATTTAAAACAATTTATAACGAAAAGGAAAAAGCAATAGATTTCTTTTTTGATAATTTAAAATTAATACTGGAAAAAATAAAAACAGAAAAAAAATGTTTAGCAGATTTAGAAAATCAAGAAAATGATCATATTCAAGATTTAATAGAAAACCAAAATGTGTTGTTTATACCTGGTTATATTGACAGGGATGCTTCTTTTTTTTCAATATATCATATTTTTAACATTAGAAGATATTGGTCTTATTTTACCTTAGATTTACCAATTGGTGCAAAAAAAGGTTTTGTAGTGTTTAAAAATCACAGAGATTCCAGTATTGTAAAACAAGCAAAAATAGGATCAAAAATTTTTTCGGTAGATGCTGACATGGCACCCACTCCAAATGATATAATTTGGGAAAATATAAACAAAAGTGGTCTTGTTTCTTTTATTTTTAAAATTTGTGGTGGTGTCGCATTTCTTATTTTTAGTATTTTGTTTGCTTATTTAGCAGTTAAAACAATTCAAATGGTCAACATTCCGAGATTTGGGCAAAATGGAGTAATTTATCGTTTTTTCAATCGACATCCTACGATAAAAGATTTATATATTGGTTTTATTCCTGCACTTGTTTATAATATTTTATTATTAATAGTTCCTATTATAATTACTACTCTTGTAAATTTAGAAGGTTTAAATTCTTATTCTAAGGCACAAAAGAGTACGATGTTAAGATATTCAAATTTTTTATTTTTTAATGGTTTTTTGTCGGTTTTTTTTGCTACTACGATTTATTCAAGTGTAATGAAATTAATTTCAGGAGTTATGTCATTGAACGAGTTCATTTCTAATTTTGGAGAAAATATTTTGGATTCTGTAACATTTTTTGTTAACACAGCAATACAAAAATCCTTGTTTGGTATTGCTATGCTTTTATTAAAACCGGGGCCACTGATTGTAAATCACTTTTTAAGTAGATTGTTTACAACAAAAACTAGAAGGCAAACTGAACAAGCAGAATTTGCCCCGCCTTTTGATTTTGGCTCTATGTTTCCAGAAATCTTAATTGTTTTTCCAATGTTATTTTCTTATACTTTAATATTTCCCTTTGTTTTAGTAATTGGGTTTTTTTATTTTGGCCTGATATATTTATTTTATAAAAATGATTTTTTATATAGTTCTAGAAATCATTACGAGTCTGGTGGAACATATTGGGATCAAGCTGTAGTTATTATAATTTATTCTGTATTATTTTTCCAGATATCGACAGGTGCAGTCATTTTTTTTCATAATGAAAAATTATTTCGCTATTATTATTTCCGTTATTTTGTTTAACGGTAAATTTCAATTCGAACTTGAAAGATGTCTTTAGTAAAAGTTGTAATTCGTTTCCTCTGAATTATCAAGAAGGAGTCTATTTAGATGAATTTACAAATAAATTAAAAAAAGATAGATTTGATTTATTAGAGTCTTGGGATGAAGATGTGCCTCCTAATGATATTGATACAATTTCATTAGATGACATGGGTTATAAAGATGAACAAAATTTAGGAACAAATTCGATATATTTCAAGGATCCTTCTACTTCTACAAGTTTAACAGATTTAATTTTACCAAAAAACTTTTTCAAGCTTTTTATTTCACTAGAAAGATTTGATAAAGAGAATTTATTTGGTTACAAAAAGACCACGTCAAAATAAAAATTTGTTTATAAAAAATTTATTTTGGAATTTAATATGTTAATTAACTAATACTTTGTTTATTATTAGTCTTCATTGATGAAAAATATGTTAATTAACTGATACTTTGTTTATTATCAGTCTTCATTGAAAAAAAATATTTTAGAAAAAATATGTTAAAGAAATAATATATTTTCCATTATCAGTCCCTAATATAAATAATTATACTTTTTAATGATCAATCCCCATTATTAATAATTATACTTTAAAATAATCAGTCCCTACTATTGGAATTATACTTTATAAATCTAATTATCAAATTATAATCTTTGTGCTTTTCCAAACTGTAAAATATATTTTGACAATTTAAAAATTTGTAATGACCAATCTACCTGAGATCCTAAAACTACTTATTTTTTTAGAAATCATTCTAGTTTTTTGTTATTCTAAAATTACTTTTAGACTTGGCAAAGAAAAACTAATCATCTATTAAGTATAATTATATTGCAAGCATCACAAACAATTATTTATTAAAATAAAAATTATAAGAGCTACCTCTTTTTTATGCACTCATAAAAATTTTAAATGACCTAATTTTTGGTTCAACCATGGCAAAAAAATCTAAGAACTTCAATTATTTTTTTTTATTATTTGCAAAATAGCTAAGATTATCTTTTTATTCTCTTTAAATGAAGAGTAGGTTCCTTTTCCCTTTAATTATTTTAAGTAGGTAGTAAAGTACTTAGATTATTGTATTAAAACTTCACAGTAAAAATTTACATTAAACTTATATTTTCTTTGCTGGTATATTTTTTATATACTTTTAAAAATCTTTGAGTAAACTTATAATTATATTTAAACTTCTAAAATATATTTTTTATATATTTAGAGAAGTTTTTTAGTAGCTTATTACGTTGTAAATTAAAGGATTTAATTACCCCTATGAGTTTAAAATGTAATAATTTAAAATGTAGAAAAAATATTATAAAAATTTGTCTTATTACTAATTGCTTACACGTATTCTGTCAGACATGTTACAATATGGTAAAAAAATCAAAAATATGTAATGCTTGTAAATCTCTTTGTACTGATAATGACATGTTTATTAGAGAACTAGAAATTGTACCTAATATAATGGGTTATAATCCAATGGAAGTATTTGATGCATGTAGAAATGCTTTATCTTTCTGGCAATATCAAATTGCTCAGGAAAATGCTATTTATGACGCAATAAATGAACAGGCTGATAAATCCATAACTGCTTTAAATTATGAAATTAAGAGCTTAAAGGCTAATTATCAATTAGAAATTGAATCTCTGAAAAATACACTTGATCGTGTAGAAAGATCATTAGAAAGGGAAAGACAAAACAACTATGATTTAAATATTCAACTAGAAGAAAAAAGTAAACAATATCAAAAGCTTGTTCATAATACAGAAAAAACTAAATTTAAAAATAAGCAATTAAATGATATAACTTATTATACACAGCATAATAAAGAAAATAATAAAATATAAATAAATTCATCAGTTTGTTGTTTTTTTGCATAAATAAAAAAAGTATAAATAGAAACGAAAAAATCATTTTAGCATAAATCAAAAAATATTTATAATTGCCCTTTACAATGAACTCAGATGAAGAATTTGCAGATATTAATTTTAGTCATGTAGATGAAGATCAAATTTTATCATTTGATTCATCAGACTATTCAGAGTTACTTTGTGATAGTAAAAATGATTCTTTTGATGACGATGAAAATTTATTTTTTTCTAGTGTTGATGATTTTGAAAATAGTGCAACTAAAAATGAAAATTTTGAAGAAAATAAAAAAAAATTTAAACTAATGGAAAATGAAGAAGTTATAACATTAGAAAAAGAGTCTATGGATAAAATACCAGAAATAAGTTTAGACTTCTCTGAACAAGAAGTTGGTTTTAAAACTGGTAATAATAAGAAAATTCTCATCAATTCACAAATTACTGGAAGAGTTCCTAAATTTTCCCCTGTATATAAAAATGGTCCAATGAGAAGTTACAATTGTCCACAAAAAGGTCATATTTCTTCTGATATGGAAGAAAAAAACAGATTTTTATACTTTTTTTCCAAAATTAAAAAGGAATATAAAAATATTAATACTTCTTTACTTAAAATTCAATATAGGTGGGTTTGGCTAGATTTATTTATGAATAATAAGTTAGGGCTTGGATATGAAACAGGAAGATTTATTACAGAAAATATTAAAAAAAGACTTCATAGCGAATATTCTGTAATAAGAAGAATCATAGAAGGGGATGAAGTCCCCTACAGATACTTTATTTTTTTAGTTTTAAATGTGAATAAAGACGAGATAGAAGTTTATGATGGATATTTTTCATGTAAAGTTAAAGTAGATCTAAACATTGCAAAGTTGCTGGAATCGAAGAAGTTAAAAATGGGATTTAAAATTAAGTTGTTTGGTTGTAAATATTTGCTTAAATCCAATTTTTCGATTTTTGACTATAAAGAAGATGACTGCGTTTTACAGGCCTTTTCAAATTCATTTGATTTTGCTTTGACTAACAGAATTTTGGGTTATAGAAAGAAAATATCATTTATTCGTAATATTAAAGATATAAAAAAAGAAGGAGGTATTGTAAGTTGCATTAAAGGACATGTTAAAAGGATAATAGATACCAAATATGTTGTACAGGTTAAGGGGTATAGAAATTCAGTAGAAAATTTAGAAGGGGAATTGGAGAACATTGAAAAGTTAATTATTAAAACAAATGAAAATGTCAAAAATGAAGATGTTAAGATTAAAAAATATGTTAGATTTATTTTTGAGGATTACACTGGGGAAGTTCTTTTAACTTCTTGGATTTATACAGAGGATATAGTAAAAAATAGTAAAATGATCATTTGTGGGCTAATGCCTGTATCATCGGCATTAGGAATTCATTTAACAACATGTAAATATACATATTTAAAATTTATAAATTAGCATGAAATAGAAATTATGAAAATAAAGTTAAATGAGTTAAAGGAATATAAAAGAAAGTTATGAAAATAAGTATAAAAGAAAATAAGTATAAAAGAAATATAGTATAAAAGAAAATAAGTATAAAAGAAATATAGTATAAAAGAAAATAAGTATAAAAGAAATATAGTACATTTATTTTTTTAAAGTACCAAATGTTAAGTAACAGAAGAACCTGGCTTCATCACAATTGGTACTACTATTTTTGTATCTTACTAAAAATCTAAACAAAACATCAATTTGATTAGAATTATATTTTCCAATATTAATGTCTCCACAGATTTTGTAGATTACAAAAGCAGTAACATGATGATCTAATGGACAACCATTAAGGTAAATGCTTTTGTAAATTTCGAGGAACTCTTCAAATCTTCGTTGCAATTCAAAGCCATTTTGTCCGCAATGATAAACATTGAAAAGTGTTCTTAAAAGTTTGGTTCTTTCATATAAATCCAATTCAAGGATAGAAGCAGGGTCAAGTAAGAAATCTGCACAACAAATGTTATTTTTTGAATTAGTGCTAAGTTCTGTATCAATAATACATTTCTCTTTGCAATTATAGAATTGTGAAGGTCTAAGAACATTTTCAGCTGTCTTTTCTAATAATATGCAGATATACTCATCTACAATTGATTCAGGCTTAAGATTATTATAGATTATATAGAAGCATTCAATAAATCTTCGTTCAGTGAAACATTTACGATATAAAACAAAATCATATAAATGTACATAGTATTGACATCTTGTAAATATAGTTACAATCTCACAACCAGTTTCTGATAACCCGAGAGTAGGAAAAGATCCTAATGATGAACCACCATTAAATTGGTGTCCTATAGATTTCAAAATTCTTTGTAAGATAGTAAAATTACATTTGAGAAGATTTTGTCTTGAATACATTCCTGTTCTACCATTGAAATCTTCTATTCCTATCAAATATTCATGACGATTAAATTTATCACCATTATATGGTAAACAAGAATATTTTCTTTTAAATTGATCAAAGACATGAGATAAATTCTTAAAAGATTCGCGAGTTTTTAATTTTCTTCCATGTGATACTCTTGCAGGTCTTGCAAAAAGAGAAACTAAATATAAACCAATAACTTGTATTTTCATAATAAGGGTACACTATAAAATTACTTTTATACCTTAAAATGTTTATATAAACAAACAAACATAAAATTAAAAATAGATATATTTATTGTATTTTGCATTTCTTTACATGTAAATTGATTAACTTTTCAATTTATTTGTATAAACAAACAAACTCAAAATAAATTAAAATTTTAGAATTAATTTGTAAATTTTTTTATATTATTTTTAAAAATAAGGCAGCTTAATGTTTGTTGTATAATAAATCATATTTAAGTATATTGTTTTTTTAAAAGCAATTTTGTTTGTTACATAATATATTATATTTAAATATTTATTGAATTTATATCACTATTATACTTAATACAATCTAGTAGCATATTTAATATTCAGTATGATACTTAATACTATTTAGTAGCATATTTAATACTAATTAGTATTACATAGTAGCATATTTAATATTATCACTATTATACTTAATACTATCTAGTATCATATTTAATACTATCTAGTATCATATTTAATATTATCACTATTATACTGAATATTATCACTATTAAACTTAATACTATCTAGTATCTTATTTACCATTACGTAGTAGCATATTTAAAATTACATAGTATCATACTGAAAATTGTAAATCAAAAATTAATCTCTAGGTGAACTTAATGTCTTAATATCCACATTATCATCTTCTAAATCTTTAGTATTCAAAGGTGTAATCAATATAACCTGATCATTCGAATTTATAAAATATTTAATAAATTTCTTTATAATATATTTCCTATTTAAATCATCCATAAAAACATCAAATTCATCTAAAATCTTAATAGGACAAGAAATGTAAGGCCATAATGAAAATAATAATGACATTGCTGCAAATGATCTCTCTCCACCAGATAAGGTCTCTTTTGATCCAGAGATGCCAAAATTATGCACTTCCATTTTTAATTCTAATTTTTCATTTTTATGATCAAAATTTAGAGATCCTTTGTATCCTCGTTCTAGTGTTAAATCTTTAAATCTTTCCATAGCACAATTTCCTATATATTCCTTAATTTCTTCTCTTTTTATAATCCTTTGTTTGTATGACTCAGAAATCTCTGTAATATTATGTTTGTTACAATTTACGATTTCTTCAAAGTATTCTTTCTTATTTATAAATTCATTAATTTTTTCTTGTGTCTCTTCTTTGTCTCCTACTTTTTTAGATTCTTCTATTTCTATTTTTATGTTATTTATTTCTTCAATAATATCTTCTTTTTCTCTAGGATTAGAAATCTCTTGACTTTCTTTTAGTAAAATATTCCTAGCTTCTTCTACTAAGTTATTTTTATTTTTTAATAGATTGTATAATCCACTTCTTTTTTGTGAATATTGTTGTATATTATCTTTTGATATATTCAATTTAATCTTTAATTGTTGTAATTGATTTTCTATACTTATACTTGATGGATATTGTGTATTAAATAGACTGTCTTTATCATTTTCAAGTATTGTTATATTTTTTTTATAATTCTCAATTCTATTAATTAGACTATTAATTTGTTTTTCTAGTGATCTAAAAGAATCAGTTAATTCTTCGTTATTTATAACATCACTTTTATATAATTCTATTTCTTTAGCACTGTCTAGTTGTCTAACAATATCTCCTAGTTGTCTTTCTAATTTATTACATTTTTCTAAAATAAATTCATTTTTTTTAGATATTTTATCAAATTCAAATTGTTTGTAAATTGGTTTGTTTTTTAACAACAAATCCAATTCTACTTGATAATTTTTTTGTTTGTCTCTTGGTTTTTCAAAAAAATATTTTTCAATTTTTCTAGGTGCAAAATCAGAAATTGATCCTCCTAATTTTTTTATAATATCTCCATTAATTGTATAAGCACAATCTATATTTTTAGGATCTCCTCTTATAAATTTATAAGCTTCATTTCTATTTTCTATTAAAGCCTTTTCTTCTATATTAGCCAAAAGAATAAGTTGATTAAGAATTATATTATTTTTACAATCTATTACATCTAATAATACTTTACAATTATCATTTCTAGTATATTTTATAAGTTTATCAGTTTTATTAGATGGTACTAATATTGAAAAGTTAACATTATATTTTTTAAAAATCTGTGATAACCTATTTCTGTCTTCTTTATTAAAAACTATAAAACTTGATAAAAGTTTATGCAATACAAGACTAGAAACTTTCCACCATTTTTGATCTTTTAATTTTATAAAATCACAAATTGGTCCAATAACTTTTTCATTGAAATTTGTTTCATTAATAAGTTTTTTTATATTATTCATTTCTAAATGTATTAAATCATTTTCACTTGATTTATTACAATACTCAATTTGTTTCTGTAAAGAATAAAATTTCTTTGTATACTCACTAATTTGTTTTTCATGTTCATCTTTTATATTTTTCTCTTTTTCGTATATTTTATTAATTTCTTTTTGTTCTTCTCTTGTTTTTTCAATTTGTTTTTCAATTTCTATTTTTTTATTATTTAATAAGTTTTTTTCATCTTCCACTGTGCTTAGTTTTTCTAATCTTTTTACTAAATCTTTTTTTATATTAAAAGTGTCTTTTAAAACTTTTAAATCATTTTCCATATTCCTTATTTTTTTATTAGTTGACGTCATTTGGTCTTCAATCTGAGTCATCTTAATTTTATTTTCTTCTCTCATTTTTTTAGATTTTTCTTCTACAGTATTTTTTTCTAATTTATAATCTTCAATTTCTTTCCATAAGTTTCCATAAATGTCTTGTTCTCTTAAAATATCTTTTTCAATATTAGAAATTTCTTCTTCAACTTTCTCTACTTCTTTTTTTAGTTTATGCACTTCTGTCCATTTTATTTCATTTTGATTATGCAAGATTTTATTTTTAAGGTTGTCTATATTTTCTAAAATATTTAATCTTTTATTTTCTTTTTCTAATTGTTCATTTATACTTTTTATATTATTTCCCATATTTTCTATAATTTCTTTAAGTTTATTTACATTTTCTTCAAATTTTTCATTTATCAATTTTATATCAGCAATCTCTGTACCTTTTAAAAATAATTTATAAAGATGTGATGGATCAGAACTACTTAGAAATCTTTTAGATTGTTCTTGAGTTAAGAAATTTAAGGGATTATCAAATTTTATATTAAAAAAGTCTAATAGAAATTCAAGATCTTCTACTTTACTAGAAAACACTTTTTTTTGTTTATTGTAAATTGAAAAAGAACTTGATTTTAAAGTGACTCTTTTTTCTATAAAAATGAAATCTCCAAAAAAGTCATAATTATATTTTTTTGTGTTATTAAGAATACACTTTATAACAAATTCCTGCATATTTGTAGATATCAAGTTTTTGTAACTATGACCTCTTTCTAGACTACTTGATCTTTGACCAAATAAAATCCCAAGTGCTATCATAATAGCACTTTTACCACTACCATTTCTACCTCCAATACATGTGAATTGTTTTTCAAAGTTGATTATTAGATGATCATGACACATGAAGTTTATTAATTCTAATCTGACAATTAAAACGGAATTTTGAATGTTTTCTAAATTCATGAAATTGCAAAGGGATAAAAAAATTTATAAAAGATTAAATAATGATTTAATATGTGGTATAGAATATTTAATATTGCATAAATGATTTTATGCAATATTAAATATATAGTTTCATAAAATTTCAAAGAGTGCTATTAAACCTAGTTATATATTTTATAAATATAATAACAATGCAACTAATTAATTAATACAACATAGATAAAAACTTATTTGAACGGTATATAAAACTATATAATATAACATATAACATATAACATATAACATATAACATATAACATATAACATATAACATATAACATATAACATATAACATATAACATATAACATATAACATATAACATATAACATATAACATATAACATATAACATATAACATATAACATATTTTATGATTTTATTTGTTCTTAGTATAAAATATTATACAAGGTTGATCATTACTATAATTTTTAATCCACTAGAAATTGATGAGTCATTATAACTTACCCACTTATTATTTCTTTTAGAAGATGAAAAATAATGTCCACAATTTAAATCCCCAGAATGACAGACTATTCCATTAAGATAGTAGAAATTATTCCCAAACTTAACTTTCTCATCAATTTCTATATTATCTGAATTTTTATAAAACCTAGTATTATATCTTTTTATAAATAAAATTAATATTTTAGGGTAAGCAATTACTTCGTAGTTTTTAATAACAAATTTATTAAAATTGCATTTTGCACATTTCCACGATTCCCCACCATCTACATTTTCCTTATCAAGAAAATCTGATATTATTTTCTGAGCATTAGAATTTACTTCTCCTGTTATTATAGTTGTACTAACAAATGTTTCAGATTTATTTTTACAACCAGGACATAAAACTGTCTGCTTTAAAAAGCTATCAAAAAGATTAGAAATAATATTTTCATTAGTGTGATTTATAAACTCATTTAAGTCTCTACACAATGTAAATTTATTAGAAAGTTCATCGTGTAAAATTTCTAAAAATCTAATTAGAAATTCATGAGCATCTTGATGTGTCCCATTAAAAAGATCTATTTTTTTATGTAAAAAATTTAGGAATAATTCTGGATTAACAATTATTGATGAGTCATATTCATTTATAAATTTAGAAAATTCTTTAGACATGGGTTGATTTGAATTAAAAACATCTTCTTTATAAAATTCAATAATTTCTCCAAATGATAATAAACATTGTATAGATGAATTGAAAAAACAGTTATTTCTAATATTTTTAATCCCTTTGGAATTTAAAAAAATTCTTTTTTTTCTTTCAACCATATTAGGGTAAAAAAATAAAATTAATATTTTATTTTAAAACAAACTAATTTTTATTTTGAAACAAACAAATTTACCATAAAAATATATTAAATAGTATTTAGTTATTTATATTGTATTTAGTTGTTTATATTGTATTTAGTTATTTATATTGTATTTAGTTATTTATATTGTATTTAGTTGTTTATATTGTATTTAGTTTAATAAATTAATTTATATATAGTAGTTTATAGTAAAATTATAACTGTATCATTAATGCATTGATACTTACTACTACATTTATATTTATTTTATATATTTACTATTACACTAATATTAAATAGTATAAATTACAGCTGTACCATTTATTTATTTAACCTACTTACTACTACATTATATTTAATATTTATTTAATCTACATGTCATTTTTTAATAAAACATGTTTCATATAAAAAATTATACTAATAAAATATATCTTAATAAAGTTTTAGTACATTAATTAAAAATAAGGAAATTTAAAATGTTTCAATATAAAACACTCCTGAGACACAGTGTTTTATAAAAAAATATAAAAATAAAAAATAATATAACTTGTTATGAATAGAATTCTTTATTTCTTTTTTATAATTCAATACATCTTTGGTAAAGAAGAAGAAGCTTCTGCTGCTAATAAAGATTTAGCTTCAAATGATGAAAGTATAATTGTGAATAAAGACGGGTTAAATGATGCCTCTGATAGTGAAAAGAAATATCAGAGAAATCCAAGAACTCCTCCTAAAAATTTAAAGAAACTGACTTTAAGTCAAGTAGCTCAACAAGCTAAAGAAGATGGACTGGGTTCTGTTGCTGTACTTGCTGTTTATGCCAAGGATTCTGCTTTACATCGATTGCCTGAAACTGTTTTACAGGTTGCGGAAAAAGATCTTGAAAATAACACAAAAACAGATGTACAATATGTTGACTATGGCGCAGACTTAGAAGGCTACACAGAAGACAGTAAAGAGGAGGAAGAAGAAAACACTAATAATGATAATAAAGAAAACAAAGATAACAAGGAAGGTGATAATGCATCTAATGATGAACCAAAAACATCTGAAGGTCAACAAAATGCATCTAGTAAAAACTAATACCAATTAAATATAATATTTTATTCCATTTTTATACTTCTACTAAAAATTATATTTACTATCTATATTGATTATATATATTACATTTGTATATTAAAATTGAATATGTATAGTAAATATTAACTGGTATATTTGTTATATTAATTATATTTACTATGTATATTGATTATATATTAATAACTCTATGTACATATTAATATTATACATAATACATTTGTATAGTAAATAATATATTGAACGAAATCTTAGTACTATTATAGTTAATATTTATAGTCTAATTACCATATTAAATATCAAAGCATCTACTGTCACTAGTCTGTAAATCTTAGTATTAATATTATATGATAGTATTTGCTAATATAAATTACACTAATACTTATAAGTATTATTCTTTACCTAGTAGATCACATTTTTTAAATATATGTTCATTTTAATAACAAATGTACATATATCTCTTCATAATTTAGTATTACAATACATTATTATTGAATATTTTCTCATAATATAAATACAGGTTAGACCTACAAGACAGTGTTTTCAGTATTTATTAATTAAACAGTTATTTAATTAATAATTGTAAAGCAATATTAGCAAACAAAAGATCATAAGAACTTGCTATTAACCAAAAATCTGTTTTTTGCCTCATCAAGGTGTTTTATATTTAAATAGTGTTTTATAAAATTTAATTTACAAAAAAAAGTAATATATAATATGGTAAACATGTTATTTATTAGATTGTTGTTAATAAGAATGTTATTTAATGATGTTTGTTATAGGAATGCACTTCACTAATCTTTTGTTTATAAGAATGCACATTTTTTAATTCCAAGAATGTACTTTAATGATATATTGCTTACAAGACTGTAGTTTATAAACAAAACATGAACAAAAACATTAAAAATATTCTTATAAAAAAATTTGATAGAAAAGGAATTCCTTAGATCAAAATAATACCCAATAAAATTTAATTAAAAAATTATTGGTTAAATTACAAACACATTGTTAATTTATTTATTAATAAATTCATCAATATACTCAAATGGGATATGACTGTCTCTCAAGTATTTTCTCTATTTGTATGTCAAAGAAGAAAAAAAAGAAAAATATAAAAAAAGATGACCTGAACTCACCAGAAATAAGTACAATAAGTGATAATAGAAATAATACGAGTATAGATATAATAGATTCCTATAATAAAAGTAAAAAGAAAAAATCTATTGATTTAAAAGAATTAAAAAAAAGTCTACAAAGTCTAAAAGAAGACAGTTGTACTTCGAATATTTCTGAATTAGAAAACTCTTTGAGTATTAAAAAAGAAAAAAAGAAACGCAAATCTAAAAATATAGAGAAACGTAAAAATAAAGAGAAAGAGAAACTTGTTGAAGAAGAAATAAAAAAAAATAAAAAAAAAATTAAAAATAAAAAAAAATCTGAAAAGTCAAAAGAAAAAAAAGAAGATCTCCCGAAAACACGAAGTTTTTTGAGTAATGAGGATCTTAAAAGAATTCAAGAAGTTTCAAATGATGTAGATTCGGAAAGTGAAATATGTTTTTTTTCTAATGATGTACAAAAAAAAAAAGTTTAATAATGATTTGTATAAAAGAATGATGGCCTTATTAATTAAAAAGAAAGAAAAAAAACAAAAGTAGAGCTGCTTAGTTAATTAAAAATAAACAGTTTATATTTTATAAATATTAGAAAATTATATTAAAA
This sequence comes from Cotesia chilonis, assembly GCA_018835575.1. NCBI lineage: Eukaryota > Metazoa > Arthropoda > Insecta > Hymenoptera > Braconidae > Cotesia > Cotesia chilonis. The sequence continues at coordinate 77,546 of RJVT01000149.1, forward strand.
ATTTTTATATGTAGAAATTTCAGTATAGGAAAATATCTTAATATAAATATATTTATATATAAAATATATTATTTATATATAAAATTTATAACTTATAAATTACAATATAAGATAATGTCTCAATATAATATTATGTATATAATATGCCAATAAAAATTCTACCTATTTAAAATTATAATATAAATATAAAGCAAAATATACATTTATTCTTTAGTAGCAGCTTGATTTACCCACGCATCAACTTGTAAAATAATTGAAGCCAATTTATTGGCAACATTAGTAGATGGAATGAAAACATAGAAACTTTCAAATTGATCAGCTTTATTATCTCCGAAATATCTTCTATCAAAATCAATTTGTTCTAATAATTTTTTTAGAACTGCCCTAAGGTATTCTCTATAAATTTCAGTTAATTTTTTACTTTCACAATCTTTGAAAGTATGAATTTGACTATCACCTAATTCATTTAGTAAAGCTTTTAAAAAAATAGAAAAAATATTTCTAGTAGCTCTACTAGAAGCTAATTCAATAATTACACTACCAGCAGGTTTAGCTAAATTATCAAATTTGGGTAGTTTAAAATCGGGCCTTGGACCAGCTTTTGAAGGAAGAGAGCTTAACAACCAAGAGTAAAAAAAACCTAAAATAGTTTCAGCGGCTAAATCGTCAATCATTGATTCGGGCTCAGCGAGAAATTTAATGGCAGTTTGTAAATAAATTGATGCAAAAGATGTTCCAATATTGGAATCAGTAAGATTAAAAGGAACTACGTTGTTTTTTAAGCAAACGTCTTCACAACCGGTAGCTGGAATGTATTTAAAGATTGTTGTCAAGACATTGTTGTTACTTGAACATTCTTTTGATAGGATATCTACTATATCGGGGTAGCAAAATTGTTGTCTGTGTAAATCGTTACGAGAGATGCCGTCGAAACTTGGTACATTAGTATATAATCCACATCTTATTGTACTTAAAGAAAGAAAAATAACTTGCAACATGGTTGGGGTATATTTTTTTCTTAAATAATTTTTTTTTAATTAATTTTTTGTAAACATATAAAAAAAATTCAAATAGGTGATTTAAATGTAAAAACAGGTCTTCTTTTTAGACTTTTAATTTGTTTATTTGTTTGTATAAAAACAAACAAACTTTTAATACTAAATTTATAAATTATAAAATTTATAATATATATTTACAAGTGTATTGTACTTATATTTTTATACTAGTTGTAATAAATGTATTATAAATGTATTTACATTTGTTATAGATATATTGAATTAACTATATCAATACAAATGTAAATATATTGAATTAATATATCAATAACAAATGTAAATATATTGAATTAACTATATCAATAACAAATGTAAATAGATTAATATATATAGTTATGATACATTTCTACAAACATTCTTTATATTTTATTTATTTAATTCCCTTATGTCTTCTGATGATGGATGGGAAGAAGTCTATAAAGAAGATATTAACATTAAAATAGATATAAAAGAGAAAACAAATAGAATTAATACAAAATATGACATTTTTTTTCATTTCTAAATATTATAAAGGAATTTACAGTCCCAGTTAATATTCCTAGAATATATGAGTTTTTGGATTTCAACATAATAAAAAAGATGTATCATTTAATAAAAACAGAAGATAAATTAGAATCCTCTGAATATTATTTTACAGATTATATTAAAAATATATTATTTTATAAATTTCTAAAAGAGCATAAAATATATTCCAGGATTTACTTCGTACTTCATAAAAAAGAGATTTCCTCTTTTTTAGAAATTAGTGTTAATAATATAATTATTAAGAATAATCAGAAATATAAAGGTTGTGTATTTTATATTGAAAATGACGTAATAGAAGATTATACATGGTATTTTAGCACTGATATGAAAAATCATACTTTATATTTAGAAGTATTAAAAAAAATAAAAAACCAATTTAAAAAAATCATACAAATTTCTAGTGATGGTAAAGACAAGCTTTTTGAAGATTTGGATAATGAGAGAATAAAAATAATACCCTCTTCAATTATAAAACTTAGAAAACACCCTCTTTATTGTTTGGAGAGTGAATTAAAAAATAATCAAATTTTAACTGAGAAAACATTGCAAGGGTTTTTTAAGGGAGAACCTGTTTATTTAAAAAAAGACATATTAAATTTAAAGTCAGAAAAATATTTTTATAGACATGGGAAAGAGCCCATAATTAAAAAAGATACAAATTACTACTCTGAGGAGGAAGTACAAGATATAATTGTAAAAGACATGAATAATCAAATAACACAAGATTATCTACATGATAATCATATTCCTATAAATTGTGTATACATAAAAAATGAATATGATGAAATAGTTTGTCAAAAGTTAAATATAAAATATAGAAGATGTTTTGTTGGTTTTAATAGACAAAATCCTGTTTATAAAGGAATATTTATTTATAAAAAAGATCTTTTTTTAGTATCTAATTTCATTTTCGAGTATTTTGATTATTTCAAAAAAATAGAAGTAAAAAACAGAGTAACACAAATTATTAAGAATTGGGAAAGGATTGTAAAATTATGTAAAAGATATAAAACATTAAAATCAAGACTACTGTAATTACATTAATATTATTAGTATTGTAAATTAATATTATTAGTATTGTAAATTAATATTATTAGTATTGTAGATAAATATTATTAGTATTGTAATATATAATAATATACTATATTATATTATATTATAATTAGTATTAATCATTTGCATTATAATTGGTATTATAAATACTATTAGTATTATAGATCAATATAATAAATACTATTAATATTATATATACTATAATTAATATTATAATTATAATAAATACTATTAATATTATTTTAGAATAATTTATAGTTCCTTGTATAATAAATCTTTATAGTTTTCTTCTACTTCTACAACAACAATCTTATGTTTACTTGTCAATCCACTAATTATTTGTATTTTAGACCTTTGTATTCTAAAAATCTTACTAAGATATTTACACAACTCTTTATTTGCTTTATTATTTTCTGGTGGTTGATTTATCATAATCTTTATTTCATCTTCTTCTATCGATTTTATTTGTGTAATTTGTGAATTTGGTACTACCAAAATATTAAGTTTTACATTGGGCTCTTTATTTGTTTTACTTGGGCATTATTATCTGTTTTACATTGGTAATTCAAGGGGATTATAAGTTTTACATAATTGATTTTATCATAATTTGGGAAAAGTGAACTGTTATTTAGTATAACTTCTTCTATCGATTTTATTTGTGTAATTTGTGAATTTGGTACTACCAAAATATTAAGTTTTACATTGGGCATGATTTAAAGGGATAGTAAGTTTTACATTGGGCATGATTCAAGGGGATTATAAGTTTTACATTGGGCATAATTCAAGGGATTATAAGTTTTACATAATTGAAAGGAATTTAACATTTTTGTCTCCCTATGGAAAAAGACACAAATTGTCCAACTGAAAATTTGGGAAAAAGTGAACAATGTCAAGGATGTCCTAACCAAACAATATGTAGTACAATAACACAGGATAAATCAATTCCATTAATAAACTCTAATATGTCACACTTTAAATTAATAATTGTAGTAATGAGTGGTAAAGGAGGTGTAGGTAAAAGTACAATAACAAGAAATATAGCTGATAAAATATCAAATAGACAGAAAAAAACACTTCTTTTAGATTTAGATCTTTCAGGACCATCAATTCCAAAAATGACTAATTTAGAAGGACAATCAATCTTGGAAAGTAATAATATTATTTATCCTATAAAAATATCTGAATTTCTTGGATGCATTTCTATGGGATTCTTTTCTTCTAATGAAATTTATACTTCTTCATTTAAAACTAATCTTATTAAAAATATTTTTATGAATAGTAGCATAAAAGACTACGAGTATCTAATAATTGATACTCCACCAAACATAACTGATGAACACTTAGGAATAGTAAATTATCTAAAAATAGACTACGTAGTTCTCGTTACAACTCCACAAACTCTGTCTTTTCAAGATGTGAAAAGACAAATTACATTTTGTAAAAAAAATAAAATTAATATTTTAGGTCTTGTAGAAAATATGAAAGGATTTGAATGTGAAAAATGTAAATGCCTTCAAAACATTTTTAACGATACAAATATTGAAAAGCAATGTAAAAACATGGATATAAAATATCTTGGAAATTTGTCACTTAAACGAGAATATGCAAAAATGGGGGATAAAGGACAAGTTATAAATAATATTCTATTTGATAATATTGTAGATTTGATTTTGCATAATAATTAAATTAATTTAGTATATAAACAAATTTATGTGATGACGTCATTTGCATAAACTCTAATGTATTAGTTGTAAAAATCAACAGATATTAAAATAAACTTTTTCAATAATCTTATATACATTATAATAATTATCTTATACATTATTATAATTATCTTTCATACATTATTATAATTATCTTTCATACTTTGTTATAATTATCTTTCATACTTTGTTATAATTATCTTTCATACTTTGTTATAATTATCTTTCATACTTTGTTATAATTATCTTTCATACTTTGTTATAATTATCTTTCATACATTATTTTTATACACTATTATCTTTCATCAATAAATACTATTATTATAATTGGTTTCACAATTTTATCTTTTAAATCCTACCTTAGGTACAAAAATAAATTACCCATTAAAATGTATTCTGTCTATAGAAAAAGACATATAATACAATTTTCAGATCCTTTGACTTCTCTACTTTTACTATTAAATGCAGATTCCAAAGATTTTAAATTTATAAATTCTAAAATATCTTTTTGCTTAAGAATTTGTATATTCACTGACATGGAAAACAGAAATGAAATATCTTATATACCTTCTTATTACTCTAAGGAATTTGGTATCAGAAAAGCTGTATTAGAAGATATGAAATCTCATGACATAATAGTTGTAGAGAAAAATATTCTATTTTACAAATATAAAATAAAAAATTATAAGCTTTACCGAGAATTTGATCTAGAAATAAAAGACTATCTAAAAACCAGTGAGGTGGTTTTTAGATATGATATTTTGATATTATGCTTAATTTACTTAGGTAGATATGAATTTGTAGATATTGGTAGAAAAAAAATAATAAGCATTTAGAAAAATACGAATCTTATAAAAAGAATGAAGAAAGCTCAAATCCAATTCTTGAACTAATTAATAAAGTAAAAAAACTAAATCTCTAAATTTTTAGATGAAAACCTAAATCTATAAATTTTCAGATAAAAAACCTAAATCTATAAATTTTCGGAAATACTCTTATAACCTTTTAAATATAAAGGTTTTCCATACACAACCAAACTACATCCATTGAGATATTGCAGTTTCATTTTACGTTTACATTTTTTTATAAGATCAGAAATATCTCCATCCTTACTTAGCAACTCTATGCTAAAAATATCTAAATCTTTATCTGTCACTTCATAAAGACATCCTAAAACATTTCTATTATTTTTAATATAATTTTTTATATTACCATTCTTCATAAAATTATTTCTACAAATAAGTCTTACACTAGAACATCCAAAAAGAAACAAAACAGCACATTGTAATTTATCATATAAATATTTTGTGCCGTTTCCATGTCCAAAGTAACATAATAAGTTAGTATTTACATTTTTTACATTAACTATAAGTTCTTTCTTTATTGACTGAAAATGGCTTGTTATTCTATCATATGTATTTTTTAAGTTCGGGTCCATTAAAAACATAAAATTGCTTACTTCAACATATTTTATATCTGTTAGATCTTTCAAATATTCAATACTTGGGATTCTATAACAATTGGCTTTAGTAAATAACTTTGTATGTTCAATAGGAAATTCTTCCACTTTTTCATCTAATATTAAAAAAGTAATTCCTGATATTTCAATATCTTTACAAATTATTTTATCCATTAGTAATTTCATTTTTTTGTCTAGATAAAATCTTTCTTTCCACCAAATCTCTTTATTATATTCATTTTTCAATATATCTTTATTTTTGATCAAAATACCATTAAATTCTAAAGAAATGTTTTTAAAATTTATATTAGTATTATAAACTTTGTAAGATTCTCGAAATATTTTCGATATAAAAAGTAAATCATTACAGACAAAAATACTTAATATATTTAAGTTGTCTGGTAAAAAAGTCAAATTAAAATTACCAATTTCACAATTTCTAATTTCTCTTATAGCAGAACATTCGTTTTCAAATAACTTATTACAATTATACTTTTTGTTTCTAAAATCTATTAAATTTATAGCATTTTGTATATCTTGTAAATCATTTGTCTCTTAAATACAAATTAGTTCTTTTATATCAAAATTAATAGTTAAATAAGAAGTTGGTCCTGATAATCCCCCTAATCTTTCAAATACAAATTTATAATTTATAAAATACCATCTAATTTTGTTTTTACTTAAATCAATACACTTATCAATGTAATATATTCCCTCTTGATACATTCCTAATTCCTTATAACAATAAATTAAAATATTATACAAATGTAAATTATCAGCATCATCTTTATGTAACTTTTTTATCATCTCTTTGCATTTTAAATACTCTTTATTTTGAAATTTATGTAACATTTTACTAAACAAATCTCCTTTATAATTACAAATTATTTTTTTATTATAGAACTCATAAAACTCTATTTTGTTAACTTTAATATTATGACTTGTAAAATTACAAATTTCATTTCCATTTACAAAAAAATCATTTCTAAATTTTTCAAATTTTCTTGTATTTATGCTGTTTTCAATTTTATTTATACTTTTTTCGTTTATGCAATTAGAATTTGTTTGTTTTAACAAACAAATTAATTTATTTTTGTATTTTAAATCACAAATTTCTATAAAATTTTTATATCTTTCATCAATATTTTTATTTTTTTCTTAATTGTAAAATACAAAATGGTATAAATATATTTGCAAATTCCATGGTCATTTCAAGATTTTCTGAAAGAATATCTGATAATAAATCAAACATGTTTTCATGCCATTCCTTACTCAAAAATTTTAACATACATTTTTCAAAACTATACTTTGGTATTTTTGTATAAGTAACTTTAATTGAATTTCTAATTATATTATAAGCTTCCTCTATTGATTCTAAATTTATATTTTCCATAAGTTTATTCAGACGCATGGAAATATTAGAAACTGTAAATTTAGATTTATTAGGTTCCATGGGTAAAAAAATACTTGTTTTGTAGACTAAAGAAGTAGCTTTTTTAAAAGTTACAAAGACATAAAAATAATAAATCTTGTTATTATACAAAAATAATCTTACAAGAATTTAATCAATTAAAAAAAATATAAATCAATAAAAAAATATAAATCAATTTACAAATATAAATCAATTTACAAAATATAAATCAAATTGAAAACAATATAAATCAATCTTACAAAGATGCAAATCATTTTATTAAACAAAATTTATTACAAATCTAAAGTCATATAGAATCAGCAATAAATTGTCTTCTACATATTGGACAAGTATTGTTATGCCTTAACAACCATTTATCAACACATTTAATATGAAATGTATGCGAGCATCCCAAAGTTCTTGCTATTTCTCTTTTTTTGTATTTTGTCATGCAAATTGGACAGTTCTCTTTTAACATTTTTTGTGTAACTCTAAATCTTTTAAATTGCTTAAGTTGGTCTTTGTTCATTTTCAATTTATTCTTTCTCATTGCTAAAATACTTTCGAAGATAAGAATAGTATCACTAAGACTTGCATGTGGTCTTTCTATTTCCATAGAATGATTAATCCCATTTAAAATAAAATCAAATATGATAAAAGCCGAAGTTTGTTCTCTTCTATTATTCGTTGTTTCATCCGTTGGAATATTCTGACTTGATCTAAAGTTTTCAAAAAGTCTAGTCAACGTTCTTTGTATTCTTTGTACTCTTTCGTCAATTAAAGCAGAATCAGAATTTAGTCCACCTAGTCGATTCGCCAAATTATTAATTAAATTTCCAATTGATTCCTCGTTTATGCTATCTATACTGTATCCATATGTATTGCTAGTTGCTTCTTGTTCATTGTCTAAAATAAAATAAATTGTAAAATAACTATTTAAATCGTCTTGATTGTTGTTTTGCATGGGATTGTAAAAGATTTATTTAAAAATTTATAAATGTGCAAGGGTGAATGTCGAATTTAGGAATAAACCAATTAATTTAATTAGGTACAAATAAATTTGTATATAATATATTATTGTGGATATAAATTGTAATTTAGAAACAAATGTAAATTTTAATATTAAATGTCATTATTTAATTTTAGTAATACTAAATCTATATTCAATTTTTACATAATTTACAATTGATACCTACAATAATATATATAAATTTATTCCTCAGTTTTTTTATGTGAATTAAAAAACCTTACGAAATTTTTAAAAAATTAATTTCTTCTTCTAAAATTTGAGAAACTATTTTGTTTGTTTTTTAAACGTTCCATGAAATTTAAAAGTTTAAAAAAAAAATAAATGCATGACAATTTAATTTTGTGGGAAATTAGCATCCTTTCGCAATAAATCCAACGCATAATTAATATCTCCATGTGATTTGATTAGAGCTTTAAGATTTTCTTCTTCATCAGTAAATCCCATATCTTTTAAAGCAGATAATTGTTGATTGTACTGTGTTTTGTATTGTTCTGTAGTAATAACTGGAGATTGTGGTGGTTGAGGAGAATAAGGAGGATATCCACCATAATACATAGGATGAGGAGGCATAGGTTGATAAGGGGGATATCCACCATAAGGATTCATTTGTGGACTACCAAAAGAAGGGCTACCATATCCTGACATCTGATTTATCCTATCTAAAATTGTTGGATCATTCTGTAACATTTTAAATGCACTCATTGTAGATTGTTTAAATTGCTCTTTCATTTCAGGAGTCATGCCTTGAGTTTGCACATCAATCATTTGATCAAAAAATCCAGGATTATTCATAACCATGTCAATCATCTCCTTAGACAATTTAAAATTATTACCGCCTCCCATTTGTGGCGGATAAGGAGGGTATCCCATATGAGGTTGTTGAGGAGGGTATCCCATATGGGGTTGTTGAGGAGGATATCCCATATTAGGTTGTTGAGGAGGGTATTGGGGAAAATTTTGTTGTGAATAAGGATTTGTTTGTTGTTGATTTGAAGGCTGTTGATTATTAGAATAAGGATTAGAAGTTCCTTCTTTTGCATTATTTAAAGCAGTCTTTGTTTCCTTAATAACAAAAATTCTTATTCCCTCATCTTCCTCTCCGATGTATTCATTGAGTTTTTTTCCTGATTCAAGTTTTTTCTTTTTTACATATAAAATCTGTTTATCAGACGAAATCTTTTTATCTGCGGGCATTTGTTCTTCTACCATTTTTTTAAATTCCTCTACTGTCATTTCTAAGTTTTCAAGATCGATTTGTAATGTTATACCACCTGTTACAACTGAAATTTTTACCATTTTAAGGGTTTTAAAATTTTCAATATTTAATGTTTAAATTACCAATAAGAAAAAAAAGTCCATAAGATTGATTAGAAACATTTAAAAAGTTATAAATTTATTTTAAAAATTTTATAACCATAAAACAAAGCTGTTATTAGAAAATTTTCATTGGTGTCTATTGCATAAATAAGGTGATTTTTATTTTGAATTTCATTTGTATTTTTAAATAATTCTGATTGTAATTTAAAATCCTCATCAGTTATTTTTATGCCTTCATACATGCATGAGATATAAAATTTCTGATTTCTTTTTAGTATTCTCCAGATACCTCCACCAATATAATTTTTTTCCAAAATTTCCATATCTTTTATTTTATAGATATGCTCATCATAGCTTCCCATTAGTACCAAATTTCGATCAACAAACAGATACGTGATTCCTTTGTCAAATTTAATAGATTTTATTATTTCCTTATTTTTTATTAAAAATAGGTTGCAACATTCTCCACCACAAATTATCATGTTTTCATAAATCACACATGTCCATAGAATATCATCCGATACTGATAAAGAATATAATAAATCTAATGATTCTGAATATACATTAATAGATCCTTTACTAGTACAAACATATAATAATGAATTATAAATTACCAAAAAAGTATTCATATGGTCCGTATCAATTTCCATAACCTTAGAAAGATCAAGATTATATTTTATTATAGAGGAAGATGTACAGGCGTAAAGATAATTCAAATATATTTTTAAATCCAAAGTGCCTGTAGTATATTCAGTATGAATTAAAGACATACTACTTGTATATAATTGTACAGTTCCTGTTCTAGATGAATCATAATCATAACTACCCGTAAATATATTTTCGTTATGAATTAAAATAACTCCTATGGATGATGCAGACGCAAAGGTTTCTACTGATAGCATGGGTTTATTATATATAAATTTATTAGATTATACAACAAATGTAAAATTGAGATTAAAATCTACAGTATCTTATTTTTTGATATATAAATTAAGCTGTCAGTTTGAATTTGCCTCTTTTTAGAGGAATTTTAGTATGTAAAATTTTCAATTTCAGCAAACAAAGTCGGTGCTTTATGAATAGACAAAATATTATACAGATTTATATATTTAGAACAAGAAAATATCTTTTAAATCCAAATAACCTGTTCTTTAGATATCAGGATATTAATCAAAAATAACACCAACAGATTCTTTTTTATAATTTAGAATTCAGGAAAAACTTTACCTCTGCAAAAAGTATAAGATATTACTTAGTGATATTTTATTAATAACTAAAAAGTTTTACTAAATTATACAAATCTGAAAGACATAGGTGCTGTTTCAAATGATATTAAGTTATTTACCAATAAAAAAGCCTTAAAATTGGGTTGCTGATTTATTGCGTTATTTTAAGTAACAAAAATAATTAGAAAATCAAAAAATAACTATAACATAAATTTCCAATTAGAATACTAGACATATTACTGTCATAATTTGTTATTTACAAGATTTTTACATTATCATATTATCTTTAGACTATTTTATCATTTAAAATTACTTGTTATTAACATGCCAAATATTTTAATTTAGAACATATTATATTAATAAAAGATGTTTAAAATTCTTTGAAATGTCAAAAAAGAATAAAACTTGCAGTTTAAAATGTCAACTTCTTGTTGCATAAATTTATCACTTTTATGCAAAAAAACGACAAAAACTTGCAGTTTAAAATGTCAACTTCTTGTTGCATAAATTTATCACTTTTATGCAAAAAACGAAGAAATCTTTTTGCACCCTAAATATGAAAACCAATAATAAGCCTTGTATTTCTCCCTTCACTTTTAAATTAGAAGACTGTTTAGCTTGTTCATCTTGTATATCTGATTTTGAACCAAGAAAGACTTTCACATACTCTGATTTGTATAAAGAGCCTTTGACTATTTTAATATCTCCACATTCTAAAATAAGCATGTTTTCTCACTTTAAGAAAGAGGATATGACTTTTAGTGATTTTGAATGTATTTTAATATCTTTTATAAAATTTAAATTCAATATAAACAAAATATATGACACTTCATTTATAAAAGGAAATCTGTGTGAAAGTGTTTATGAAGAATCTCAAACAAAAAATGTAATAATTAGTGATTGTCCTGGCACTGTAGCTTATATTGAAAAACAAGCTCATCATCTATTAGAATATCTTTCGAATACACCGACACAACAACAGGCTATTTTAGATTTAGTAACAGGTAAAATTTTAAGTGTTGTACAATGTTTTGATAAAATGTTGGAAACTGATTCTGATGTTATTACTACCTATGATTTTTATAAAATTCTAATAGAACAAGGATTCCTTAATTACTCAACTCAGAAATATATTCTTGAAGATTGCGAAAAGTGTTATATTGAATATCATTATGGTTATTTAGAATATATTCTTTATAAGAAATATTCTATTTTAAATATACCAGTACTAAAAAGTAATGAGTCACATTATGAAGATAGAGAAATACCAATTAAAATAAATGGAAAGAGAAGGATAAAACAAAACTTAGACATAAACAATAAAATTTATATTAAAGATTTAGAATGTACAATTAGAAATGGAATTTATTTGTTTACTTATAAAACAAAAAAATATATTAGAATCCTGGGATTAGAACCCTTCTTAAATTTTATAAGGGAAACAAAGTTACATGGAATGCAATACGATGTATGTGAGATTTACATTTGCGATCAAGGTTGCATAAATGGACCGGGGCAGATTTATGTAAAAAATATATTTTTTAATATAAATAAAGAAGTAACAAAATTTATAAAGAATATAAAATTAAAGAAAAGATCTTTTGAGAAACAAAGTACAAGAAAAGTAAAATTTAATGTTGAATGGTAACCTGAAAAAATGAGTTATAACAAATATATAAAATTTGATGATTATTTATATTGCATAAATGAATTAGAACGAGTATATAAAATTTGATAATTGAATTAGAACGAGTATATTTTTGAATGGTAACCTGAAAAAATGAATTAGAACAAATATATAAAATTTTATGATTATTTATATTGCATGAATGAATAAGAACGAGTATATTTTTGAATGGTAAATATACCTATACAAAATTATTTTCTTGTTTTTCTATCCAAAATAAAAATAAGGAAAATATTTTATAAATTAAAAAAATAATATAACATATTTTTATAGATCTTTAAATATTTTAATAAATACATTCCTGATAAAAAATTGCATTTTTACTTTTTATTAAAACATATCATACTACGTAATTTATAAAATAAAAAGAATATTTTTAATTAAAAAACAAACAAAATGTAAATAAACAAATTCTAATATTAATCAATTTATTATAAATAAATTGGCATAAATTAAAAAAATACTTTAATAAACAAACTGTAAAGAATTATAGTTTATATTGATTGTTTTAATTATTTATAGTTTATATTGATTGTTTTAATTATTTATAGTTTACATTGATTGTTTTACATATTAATTAATTTAATAAACAAATTCTAAATATTGATATTAATAACACTATTTATAAGGAAATAAACTTATAAATACAAATTATTAATAAAGAAATAAACTTATAAATACAAATTATTAATAAAGAAATATAAATATAAAGGCAGTATGTTTTTAAGTTCAAATAATTTTCCAATATATTGTTTATGCATTGAATAATCTTCAATGATTTTTTTTATTATACGATCAAAAATCTCTTCTTTTCTTTTTCTAAAGTCAACTAACTTAAATTTTTCGTGTATTTTAGTTATTTTTTGATATTTCATTGCCCCTTAAGATTTTTTTTATTTATATATTTTTTTAATTTAAAAATGATGACAAAAAATTAAAAACTGCATAAATTAAAAAATTACAAAATAAATAAATTTATGATTGATAAACAAAAAAATACAAATTGATTTGTAATGTAAAATATTTATGTTTATTACAAAAAAAATCACTTTTTTTGTCAATTAAACATAAAGGGAAAATGTCATAAATGGAAATTTATGAAAATTTTTTAAAAATTTTTAAAAATTTATGTTTTAAATATTTTGTTTGTTTGTGATAAACAAAATATGTTAATTAAAAAATATGAAATATCTAATTTTTATTGCATAAATTAGCAGTCAATCAAAATGACATTTGTATTATTTTTATTGGTCAGTTTTTTCTTATAAATTTTTTCTATTTAAATTAAAAATATATTTATTTTTTAATTACTGTCAATGTCAAGTTAGTATTGGATTGTTAATTATTATTGAATATGTTAGTTATTATTGGACTTAGTATTAAGAAATATAATTTTTATATTATTATTATTTAATATTTTAGTTATTATTGAATTGTAAATTATTACTATTGTTATTAATACAAATGTGATTATAATATTATTTACTATTGGACTTTATTTATTATTGGACTTTATTTATTATTGACTCAATATATTATTTACTATTGGACTTTATATATTATTACCTCCAAATATACTGGATACTATTGGACTTAATATATTAGATACATTTAAATATATTAAATACAATTAATATATTATTACTACTAAATATATTATTACTACTAAATATATTAATAATACAATTGTTTATCATTACTTTTATTTTCTCCCTAAATGTACCACCCTAGAGTCTTTAAAAAGAACATCCCCAAAACTAAACCTTCTAATTCAGAGGAAGTTATAGTTGAGAAAAAATTATCAATTCCTGAGAATACTTTATATGAAGAACCACTTGTGCGGAATACAAAACCACATAAAAAACATATTACAGTTTTCGGATTTCACAGAAAAACTTAGAAGATGTAATAAAGAAAATTAAAGAAACTTGTAAAGTTGAAAATATTGAATATGGAAAGAACTGGATATATGTTGTAACCCCTGAAGAAGCAGAACTTCTTAAATTAAATCATAGTCAAATTAATGGGGAGATAATAGGTGTTTATAGGGAATTTGGATATTCTGTTGTTGAAGATAAAGATATTTTTTTAAGGAAAGAAGGTCTTCTTGTAAAGTTTTTTGCTTATTTGTTTGGGGAATAAACATACTTAAATTTACTTTATTATTTATAATTATATATTAGACATATAATATACATATAATAAGTATATTAGTATATTATATTATTAAGTATTTAATAGTATTATATTGAGTAATTATTAATGTTTAAATAGTATTATATTTAGTATCATATTATTAATGTTTAAATTATATTTATTATTTAAGTATTATATTTATTTATTTATTAATGTTTATAGTATTATATTTAGTATTATATTATTAAGTATTTATAGTTTAATGAGTATTATTATTAATGTTAATAGTATTGTATTTAGTATTATATTATTAATGTTTTAATAGTATTATATTGAGTATTATATTATTAAGTATCTAATAAGTTTATTTATTAATGAGTATTATATTTTAAAATAAATAAACACCATAAAAAGATTAAAAAGTGCATTTGTTTATGCTGTTAAAAATTAAATTGTCTGTGCTTGACTTGATTCTCTTGATAAATTACAACATTATCAAAAATATAAACTCTAGGTATCTCTCATATGTCTTCATTCTTCTACTAAAAACATGTATTTACATGTTTAAGATTATTTAGATAGACATTGGGATTTTAATAACAAGCACAAATTACCTTGAAAAATCATCATCACATTTTTGCGCATTATATTGCACCAGCACATCATTAGAAATTTGTTATAAAAGTAGCAAACTTCTAATGATATTAAAAGGGTTGACAATTATCATGTCAAGGGTTCTCTAAGACTTGTATAAGGTAAATAGTATTGATTACATATTTATTATAATGTCCCAATCATGCAGAATACTTGAGAATTACAATATTAAAAGTCACTTAAAAATGCTTCTATAATGGGAATATTAATTCTAAGACCTAACAAGCTTCTTAGCTATGAATAATCTACTACTTATGTACAAGAAAATATACCTACTCTTTTTTATAAGACATTTAAAATGGATTGATCTTTGTAATATAAATACAAATCAATTATATGGCTCAATACTCAACATTGAACGATTACTATAAGCACAAAGCTATTGTATCAACACTGATTTTGTCTGTATTATATACACTATTTAATTGTAAGCAAATTGGTATACACAAAATCCAATCTACAAATATTTACCTTAAAGAATTTAAGTCAATATCCGTTTTATAATTTTACAATTACGTTCCTGTTTAGTAAATTTTGTTGATATTATGACGTATACAATTAGTTTTTAATATTAGAAATGCATATTTACCTGTTAGTTGGTTAATAATATTTGTTATAGAAAAAGTTAGATAAGTCAATCAGAGCTATAATTGTTTTACTAAGCAAATTTAACATATCTTTATAATTACTTCTAATATTACAATTATGAATGCTCTTATATTACAAGACATTTTTTTGTAGTGATTTAATAACATTGTAAAAGATATATAAGATTTAATTAAATGATAGTTGTCTTTTTAAATAACTTATAAAGACTATCTATTGTTGATAACCTAAAAAATAAAAAGCACAAATTCCTGTACACCTTTTGTTTGGCTATTAAGATTGTCTTTCAAAATGATGAGTCATCAAAAAGATTCTAATTAAAATTAACATGGTTTCTTTTATTGTGTGGTTTAAATAAAAGGATAATACAATCTCATATTAGTATTGTTGTACTTTGTAATATTATTGTAAGTATACTTACAAATACTTTTGTTTATGTATAAATACATTCCAAAGCATGTCTGTTTATATATTTATAATAATCGTGTTCTCTAAAAATATGCAATTTATTTAAATTTCATAACTAAAAAATAAGACGAAAAAGTAATACAAAATTCTTTTGTAATGATATTTTGTTATAAATAGTTGTCATTTATAATTTAATATATATATATCTATTATAATTTACAATGTATTATGTATCTATTATAATTTACAATGTATTATGTATCTATTATAATTTACAAAGTATTATTTAAATATTAATTTCTGTTAAATAAATTACAATTAAAATTTACAACTTTAAATTAAAAAATGACATTTAATTTATTTTATATAATAAGCAGTTATTTAATTCATAGTATTAGATATTTAGAATATTACTGTGTAGCTTTGTAAGAGATAAATATTATGACGTCAAATCTACAAGTAATTTAAATTATAAATCAATATTATTACATAAAAATAAAGTGCATGAATCATTTATGCATTAATTATAAGTGCATTAATTAATAAATGCATAAATAAATTAGCCAATAAAATAAAAAACAAATTAATTAGCCAATAAAATGAAATTCTTAAATTAAAATAACTAATCATACAAATTAAAATATTTAACAAACAAACAAATAAAAATAAATAAATAAAAATTTATTAATTTTTTCTATCTGTGTTTAGTCACTTTTAATAACGCCATTTGATGAATCTTTATTTTTAAATAATAACCACTCATGTAATACGCAAAATGAGATTTTTTCCAATTGCCGTCTTTTTGCTTCAGAAAAAATCGATACATTTGGTTTATTTGGTAAATTAAATTTTTTTATAAAATTTTGTTGAGTCATTTCTTTTTTTATAAAATCGTCAATTAATAATTCTGGAAATTTTCGTAATGAATAATCAATTTGGCTAAAGAATGGAATATTAATTAATGCCTCTTTTGAAAAAATTGGTCGGTAATATCCAATTATATGATAAGTTTTTCCATCATGAACAATACTAATTGTTTTTTTATGAAATCCTAATTTATCATCTTCTCTAATTTCTCTATGTAATCTTGCTAAATGTTCTTTAGATATATTTTTTTGTATACTACTTTTTTTTATAGCAGATTTGCTGAGATGTCTAGGTACTTCTTTATAAAGCAAAAATTGACCATGAATTTTAGATGGTGACCAAATCTTTCCATCAGTCCATCTTTTAATACCATCTTGAGTTTCTATAAAAACAAATATATCCCCCGATCTTAAATTTTCTCTTTCTTCTATTTTTAATCTTTGGGTTACTGGTGTTATATAGCCTAATCTTGTAGCATGTACCATCAGCATAGCATCTTCGTAATTTTGTATATAACCGAAAAGTTTATTCATTGGAAAGGGTTTGTAATTTAACATTTATAACTTTTATTTCATCATAACTAAAACATAATGATGTAATAATAAATATTTCTAATTTGACAAATAATCTTCAATATATCAAGATTGATAAATTTTTTGAATTTATTCAGCATAAATATATTTAAATTAAATTTTAATGTAAATTGTAAATTTGTTTGTATTATCAACAAACAGTTTGTAAATGAAACATTTTCGATAAATTTGAATTACGTGTATTAATATTGGAAACAGTATAATTTTTTAGTTATATTATATTTATGAAACAAATTTATCGATATATCATATTTTTTAAAAATGATAGATCTGAAACAATTATATTGTTTATTCATAAATTGAAACATTCTTGTTGTTTATAAACAATATTTTAGTTTTGTTTAAAAATTAAAAATTTTTAGTCATATAGTTCAAATTTTTTTAACATGTAATATTTAATTTTATGCATGCTACATTTAATGTTTGAATTTATGGATGCATGGAATGTTTGAATTTATGGATGCATGGAATGTTTATTTTGTATGCATGGAATGTTTGATTTGTATGCATGGAATGGTTTTATTTATGGATGCATTTGATTTTATCCATATTATTGAATTTATGCACATTATATTTTATGCATGTGTATTAAATTTATGCACATCTATATTAATTTTAAACTACTTACAAAATTAATAATAATATTATCTTAATTTTTTAATTTAATTTAGAATTGTTTTGAAATATGACATTTTAAAAATTTTTATAAAAAATTCTACCCTCTATTTAAATATAATTGTAATTTAGTACTTTTAAAAAATAGTATTTTATAAAGCCCATGGACTATTTTAAAAAGAAAGTTAAAATTTTACAACCAAAAATAGTAAGAGGATTGTCAAACACAGTACAAGGCTATTTTTTTGGTTGTATGATGGGATTGTTTACAAATACAGAAAAAATAACATTAAAAAATATTCATAATTCTGGGAAGAATATTGCTAAGGTTTGTGCTGTTTACTCGACAACTGAAACTATTTTACAAAGTGTACGAGAGAAAGATGACATTTATAACAAAGTAGCAAGTGGAATGATGGCAGGTGGATTGTGTACAAAAGGTAGAGTTTTGAGTAAATATAATTTTGTGGGTGCTTTTGGGTTAGGAGCCTATTCAGCTTTAAATAAATAATTTTTAAATTAAGTGAATATTTTATAAATGACATCTATCAAGAGTCTAATTATGCTTGTGATAGATGTCAAATGTCAATTATACTTTGATTATGTGCATAAATAAAATATAGAACTATAATTGCAAATATAATAATAATAGCTCTGTAATTAACGCATAGTTATTATTATAAATATCTATAACATATATATATAATAATAATATCTCTGTAATTATAATATCTATAACATATCTCAAATTAGCGCATAGTTATTATTATAAATATAATTGCAAATATAACTATATCTAATATTAATAATACATCTATATCTATATTTTATACATCTACATCTATATCTATATTTTATACATCTACATCTATAATGATACATATATAATATATATATAACATCTATATCTAATATTAATAACACAATCTATATATCTAATATTATAAAATAATCTAATATATAATATATAATATATAACATATAACATATAACATATAACATATAAATATAACATATAACATATAACATATAACATAAACATAACATATAACATATAACATATAACATATAACATATAACATATAACATATAACATATAACATATAACATATAAATATAACATATAACATATAACATATAACATATAACATATAACATATAACAATATAACATATAACATATAACATATAACATATAACACATATCTATATATATATCTATATATATAATATATATAACATATATAATATACATCTATACCATATATAACTATATATATCCTATTAATTATATTTACTATATACATCAAAATATTTCTCATATTCATTTTCATTCATCTGGTCGATATCCTCCTCTGTAATTTCATTGAATTTCTTCATTATCCCATTTACACTTATTAAATCTATTTTAATTTCTTCTTTTTTAATATTTGTAACTTGGGAATTATCAATTGTATCTTCTATTTCCAACTCTTTACTATTTATAAAATTATCTTCTGACTTTAATACCTCAGTTTCTTTTTTATTATTCTTATTAATTTCTAATTCTTTTTTAAATTCTGTAAGTTGAAAGAAGTGTTGTCACATGATTTACAATAATACCCTTCTTTTATACTATTTTTTAGATCTTCATCTAGTTTTTTTGTTATTTTGTATATTTTATATTTAATTATATCTCTTACTTCAACATTATTAATATAATACACTATTCTTAGGTATTGTCTTTTATCTTCTAATACTTCTACTTTGTTTTCGTATTTAATAATCTTATCTTCTTTTAACGTAACAAGAAGTTTATTAATTTCTTTATTGTGCATTTTCATAAGCTTTTGCAATTCTGTGTCGTAAATTAAAATGTGTTCTAGAACTATATCAACTAAAATACTGTGATATGGTTCATAAAATTTTCTGACTACCATTTTTATTAGGTTTTTTACATGGGGAAGGTATTCCATTTGAGGGTAAGAAATATAAATTTAAGTAACAGGAGAAAAATTTATATTACTAGCATAGCTACCCGTTCTAAGAACGGGGTTATTTAATATAATATATGCACTTGAATAATTTTTTGCAATTTTAAAATTGGTTTTTATGTTTACATCACAACATGTTTGTTTTAAACACTTTTATAATTCTATTTTTCCACTTAGGGGTGTAAATTAAATAAAGAGATTATCAAAATTATTTTATTTAATTTTTTAACCCTAGAGAAAAACAAAAAACATCAAAAATGCTTATTTTTACAATTTTTAAATTCTCATTTTTTTTACATTATGGGTGTAAAAACTTTAATATTTTGAAGAAATTATCTAACGACTTATCTTAATAATTATACACACACTTATAATAATTATTTTTGAATTTTAAATCAATTTTAGATGTTAAATATTATTTATGTTTGTTTTTTGAATTTTTTTCTTTACATTAAGGGGTAAAAAATTAAATACAGATTTTCTTATCATTACTAGCATAGCTACCCGTTCTAAGAACGGGATTAAGTATAATAACAGACAATTTTATTTTAAATCATTAAAGCTTTTTTTTCAAACTTTACTAATCTCACTATTAATTGCAAAAAAAACAGCATAGCTACTGTAAGCAAACCCCTCGCATCATCTAGCCCTACCCCATAAATTTATGCAAAAACAGCAGCACAAACCTCTCTATCTAGCCTCCTACCCCCATAAATTTTGATGCAAAAAACAGCATAGCTTCTGTAAGCAAACGCCCCCTCGCATCATCTAGCCTCCTACCCCCATAAATTTTGATGCAAAAACAGCATAGCTTCTGTAAGCAAACGCCACTTCGCATCATCTAGCCTCCTACCCCCATAAATTACATAGCAGTCCTATTAGCAACTGCCACATCAATTAACATCCCGCCGCCTTAGGATGTTTGGTAGCTCTATATAAGCAACTACCCTTTGTTATTATATTGCCGCCTTTTATTGCCCTGGAGAAGTTCCTGATAGACAATATTCTTGGTTCGATTTTCTGACTCTTCGGATAAAAATATCTTCAGATTCTCAGGGTTCTTGATCCTTGATATCGCAACATATAACTGTCCATGTGCAAATACAGGTTCAGGAAGATAAACACCGACATTGTCAAATGACTGTCCCTGCGACTTATGAATGGTCATAGCGTATGACACAATCACAGGAAATTGCCTTCTTTTAAGTACGAAGGGCAATAACGTGTCGCTAGGTTGCATGTCGATCCTTGGTATGGCCGCCACATAACCCGCCTTCCTTCCTATAATCTTTGCCACGATATAATTATCTCTTAATCTGAGAATCTGTAGCCTTGTTCCGTTTAAGAGTCCCCTTCTCGGATCCACATTCCTCAATAACATTATCAGACAACCGACTTTCAGCTTCAAAGTATGCTGAGGCAAGCCAGATGGCTGTTGTTTATTGAGGAACTCTGTCGGGAATCTTAAAAGCTCATTGGGATCATCAGAGACGATCGAGTCTGCACTTTTATAGATGAACTCATCTCCATCTAAATACTACTGCATTTTGCATTTGCATACTCATTCTTAGTAGTCAAAATTACTTTGCTAAAGACAGACTCGTCTTCTATCAATATTTTTCCCAAATATTGAGCTTATTAAGCTTCCTTTACAATGAACCTCGAAGGAATGACAATCTCACCATTATTGTCATTTAGGAACCCATTTCCTACATCTGACAACCACTTTGCAAATTCAGGCTGATTGGCAGACCGCATATTATAACTCAATCTCAAGATCTCAACATGTCTCCATGCTCTTGAGCTTATGATTGATTTCTATGATTGATATAAACAACTGTTGCAGCTTGTTTAAAATCTCCACCAAAGTAGTCTTGCCTCCAAAGATGTCATCATTAACATATCCTTTTCAACGTTGTATCAATAACATCTAGTGCATACTTAGACATCATAGATACTTCATCGATAAGAATCAATGATGACCTTCTTATCATTTGAGCCTCTGATGAATTTATCAGTCTTGAACTACTTGTTTCATTCAATGGAACAGGGAGTTTCATAAAACTATGAACTGTTCTTCCATCATTAAGTAGATCTGCTGCAATACCTGTGGTTGCCAATTTGTATGGTCAACTTTCCTGGTTCTTTAAAGAGTCAATAAGAACATTATATAGATAGGTCTTGCCAGATCCAGCAGGCCCATCTAGATAGAATATTTTACCACCTTTGTCTACACTATTTATTATTCTATCGTAGGCTCTTTGCTGGTTTCATTTAGACATCTCATTCTGTCCTCGATGTCTAATTCTGGCTCTACTATCATATCCTCGAACTCTACACTTACAGTTGGCTCTGGAAGTCCTAATCTCTCCATTGACCAACCATGGGAACAAATAATCTCCTTGATAATGCTTAATACCTTATCCTTAGGAGATTCATCATTCTTGAAGTCATCAGCCATGTCCTCATAATATTTGTCAAAAAGCTGTAAACAACTCTTTGGTTGATTAAACGCACAAATATATGCGAATAAACTTCTAATATTACTTGGACTTTCTGTAGATACAGCCTCGTCCAACACACGTTCCCATTCGTTGTCATTGCTTAGCAACCCCCTTGCATCAACAGCCTCCTCAAAAGACTGATATGTTGTGCCCCTGTAACTTTTTAATTCGTCAAAGGACTTTGCTCCTTTGACATTCAAAAGGAGTATCCTTAAATTGAATCTTTCTTTATCTACAGGAGACACAGCATACAATCTAGTGATGATCTTGGCTGTGACATTTTTCTTCTTTGTCCATACGCCTTTTGCATATGTATAGTGATGTGGTATATCACTATAATATAAACTTCTGGCTTCTGGGTGTTCTTGGTTTAATCTAAACCAAGCAAGAAGCTGGGTTTGCTGAGCAACTTCATTTCGAACAGCTTCAAGTTCTTTGCCTTCTTCAAAGCAAATCATTTGTTGCTGTTCTAAATGCACTGGTAGTCTTATAACCGTATGAGATCTACCATGCATTTTATTTTCAAGTAATCTCCACATGGCTTCAGGTGCTGAGACATATCTGCTATTGATAAAATTATCAATCTCATTATTATCTGTTATTCTCATCTCAGCACAATCATATCCTTTGTAGATATACTTGAAAATATATTTTACGGACTTTATCGAAGTACATACCTCAACATTTATATGAGAATTGTACTTGGCCAATAAAAACCTGTTATAAGGGATCACATTGATATTAGTAATATCATGTGTCTTAACCTTATAACTTGGCCCTTTACTTCTCTTATACAAAGGATATCCATCCTTGTGTATTAGAGTCTTCTCAATATAATCTTTGGGGTAGTCCTTCGAGCATATGCCATTTTCCATGCATGGACTATTAGGATTTTCCAATCCACAGGGTCCATGAATCATGTGCTTCATAACTTTGGCATATAAGTCCCGTCAATTTCAGGATTTGGTATCTCAGCAGATACCAAATCGTCTATTTTTTCCAATGAATTAACCTTATTCTTAAGGATTACCAATATGTGTGCATGTGGTAATCCCCTTTTCTGAAATTCAATGGAGTGTACATGAGCCACTACTTCACCTGCTACTTTCCCAGAAACGATGTCTTCAATCAAAGCTTTAAGCTTGATGTTAAACACCCTAGCGACCAAATCTGGTCTATCTGAGGAAGTTTGTCCTGGAAGAAGATTATTTCTAATCTCTTTCCAGTTAGGGTTGCAAGTGAATGTAATAAAGAGATCAGGCTTACCAAATTTTGTTACAATTGCCATTGCATCATGGTAACGTTCTCTCATATTACGTGGTGATCCTTGGAAGCTTGAGGGCAATATAACTGGCATTGACTTGTCATCCCCTTGATTATTGACATAGTCTACCAAGCCCTTATATTGAGCTATTCTCAATTGTCTTTGATTCAATCTAATGAAGTTTAAGTTGTTAGCTTCAACTTGTAGATATGAATCAACAATCCATTGCTGTAGTAATTTGCCACCACAAAGCAATGGATTGAAAACATTTGGTCTAATAGCTAGCTGAGTGACTTTATACTGCAGCATTGACACTTTATGTTCTTGGCCTAAATAAGACATAAGTCTTAAATTTGTTGCCAACCACTTTCACCATGTGGATAAAATAAAACATAAGTCATTGGATCCAAATGAGGACTCAATAAACTTAATTTTACACTATCATGGCTTGTGTTTTTGCTGTATACCTTTATATCCCTCTCAAATGGTGGTTCTCCATTTGGATCAGTGAATACCATGGCTATTTCACTTGAAGTAGGACTATTATATCTCTTAGCATTTCGACTGATGTCTTTATTAAAAAACATACTAACATTATCGATAAATAGCCCTTGTTGTTTCTTCTCAGTGATGACCTCACCCATATTCTTAAAAGCATCCGAGTATGGATTCATACGTCGGAAGTCACTGTCTAAGCCTCTTAGAATGGCAGGATCGCAGCCACTATTGGCCTGCTTCTTCATTCTAATTTCACAAGCTTCCTCTGTATCTACTACATACAATTGAGAATATTTTTTCTCTGTATTGTTACTTGAACTAACATTGTATGTATTGTGATACACCTGTCCATGTACTTTAAAACAATAAGGTCCATTAACAATAGTCTCAATCTTAGCACCCATAGATGCAAAAGCGAGAGCTGAATTGTATGACCTAATGTTGCTTCTGAACTTTTTAGCCTCTGTTGTTGATTCAGTAAGCAATAGACGTAATGTCTCAGGATAGACTTCTCTCTCCTGGTGCTTTACTTTACCAAAATAACAGCAGCTTTTATATAAACCACTGTTATTAACCTCTTTCTTGAAGAAAAGAGCTCCACAGAATTGGCATTTATTGTTCAATTCACCACAGTCATGTTCATCAATTTGGCGACTGTTCAAAAGTAAAACTGGCATGGTTCTTGCTTGTTTTCTTTCAAATTCTACCAAATCTACATCATTATTTACATTTTCATTGACAGTGAAACTAAATACACTGGTATTTGTTTTTTTTGTTTCACTGTCATTTGTTTTCTGAAGTGACCATGTCGACTTCAACGTTGCTCAAAAGCTGCTTACTAAAATCTTCATTTTGCTGATTTTTTGTAAACATAATAGGGGTTAAAAAAAAATTTTATTTATAGTTTTAAAAATTCTAGAAAATTCCGATTTTTAAAGAAATTAACAATGTTAACTTTGAACTTAAAAATCAGTAAAACATTATTTAAATTCTACTAAAAGACAAAATAACCCCAACATAATATATTTGTAAACACAAAAATGAAAGAAGAAAAACATATCTGAAACTACAATAATATATACGCTTACAATAATGTGTTTTTATTTTTTTGAAAAAGTTTAAGATATTAGGAAAAAAATTTTATTGTTTTTAACATTTTCAAAATTTTATGTTTTTTCATCACTTTAGGGGTTAAAAAATTAAATAAAATTATTTTATAATAATATGACTAGCATAGCTACCCGTTCTAAGAACGGGGTTATTTTAATAATCATATATGCACTTGTAATAATATTTTTTTATTTTAAAATTTTTTATGTTTACATCAAACATGTTTGTTTTTAACACTTTTGAAATTTATTTTTTTCCACTTAGGGGTGAAAAATTAAATAAAAGAGATTATCAAAATTATTTTATTTAATTTTTTAACCCCTAGAAAAACAAAAAACATCAAAAAATGCTTATTTTTACAATTTTTAAATTCTCATTTTTTTTACATTATGGGTGTAAAAACTAATTTTAATAATATTTTAAAAAATAATCTTAAATAAAACGACTTATCTTAATAATTATACACACACTTATAATAATTATTTTTGAATTTTAAAATCAATTTTAGATGTTAAATATTTTTTATGTTTGTTTTGTAATTTTTTTTCTTTACATTAAGGGGTAAAAAATTAAATACAGATTTTTCTTATCTTTATAATATAGAGATATTGATAATATAGAGAATGATGATGATTGACTTACATGTTTTTTAATACAAAGAAGTGATTGTAAAAAATTTATAGTATTGTAAAAAGCTTATCAATTATGTAAACAAAGAAGTAATTGTAAAAAACTCGTAGTTTGTAAAGGCTTATCTATCATGTAAACAACGTTTTACAAAATTATTTAACTTTCTAATATTAATTTGTGAAAAAATAAATTTAATTACTCACATCTAGTCTTGGCAAAATATTCATAGACATCAATTCTTGGAAAAGTAACTTACAAGCATAAGGAATTCGTATGGAAAGTGGATCAGTATCGTTACAAACATTACAACCTATTTTAGAAACTAGTATTCCACAATTTCTGCAACAAAATGTATCAAATACATCTGAAGACTCCATTAATCTCTCTACTATAAGTGAAGATGCTCCATATCCAATAAGGCAATCTCTTTCCATTTCACCAAGTCTAAGTCCACCATCTTTACTTCTACCTTCAGTAGGTTGTCTTGTTAAAATTGCTCTCGGTCCACGAGCTCTCATGTGAATTTTATCAGCTACCATGTGTTTAAGCCTTTGGTAAAAAACAGGACCATAAAAAATATACGCATAAAGAGGCTCCCCAGAAGTGCCACTATAAAAAAATCTTTACCTCCGTAATTAAATCCATTTTTTATTAGCAAATCACACGTCAAATCAACCTCGTTTTTTTTAAAAATTGTAGCATCTGAAATTTTTCCTTCAATTGCTCCACCTTTCCCTGTTAAAAGCTCAATAATTTTTCCTACCGTCATTCTAGAGGGAAATCCATGGGGGTTCATAATAATATCTGGTACCATACCACTGTCAGTAAAAGGCATATCTATTTGTGGAACTATAAGACCAACTACTCCTTTTTGTCCATGTCTACTACTAAACTTATCTCCTATTTCTGGAATTCTTGTCTGTCTAAGGCATATTTTAATTAAAGTTTGATCTTCTGATTTAGTTATTAAAACTTTATCAATGTAAACTGGTGACCCTTTGTGAATACCTCCTGTAAATTTATACCCATTTTCGGAAGGAGAACTTTTATTTATATAGACTGTACCATCTACGAGTAATTCCCCTGGTTTTCCTATCCCATCTTTATCTAATATAGGATTTTTTGGATCTGGTAAAATTACGTCAGAGCGATTATCTGAATATTTTTTTAAAATGTATGAATACGACTTATAAACTTCAGTTCTTCCAAACCCTCTGTCTAGAGAATCTTTATTTAAAATTAGAGCATCTTCTATATCATAACCTGAATAACTCATAACAGCAACCATTGCATTTTGTCCAGCTGGAATTTCATTGTAATTTGTTATATTTAAAATTTGTGTGGTAGTCAATGGTTTTTGAGTATTACAAAGTTGTAAACAAATCCCGTCAAATCTTTTTTTACTATTAAGTGCTATAAGTCCAATAGCTTGTTTTCCCATTGCGCATTGGTACGTATTTCTAGGACTTTGATTGTGATTTGGAAAGGGAATTAGTCCCGCAACGTACCCTAAAATTGCGAAATCCGCAATTTCTAAATGAGTCGTATTTTCATTAATATCTTCCATCTTGACCGCAATGAGTGCGTCATTTTCTTCATTTGCATCTAAATATTCTATTTTGCCATCTTCTACTAAATCATCAAATGATTTATATTCCATTTCTAAATCACTTATTGCCCATTCTAATGGTTTATTTTTCATATTTTCAGAAATTATTATTAGTGGTCTACACAACCTACCATTATCAGCTGAAATATTTATACTTTTTAATTTCTCATCAATATAAATCGACACATATTTATTAATTACTCCACGCCTTCTGTATAACCTAAAATTTTTTACAAAATCTTGACAACTTTTTGTCACTCCAAAAATATCTCCATTTACAAAAATAAGGTACATGTTTTCTTTGTTAAATTCGTAGGTGTAAAGTAAACTGGTTTGAATGTATCCCAAAAAACTAAGAACTTTTATAATTGGATCTAAATCACTATCTGTTGTAACTTCAGCTAGTAAAGACAAATTTTTTACAAGTCCACAGGATTCCCCTTCTGGGGTATCGGCAGGACAAAACATTCCCCAAGAAGAAGTATGAAGAGCCCTGGGACCACTAACTTTTCTAGTTTTTTCAAAATGAGAATTCACTTTTGTCATCATTCCTACCGCGCTTATATACGAATGTCTTATAAGAACATGTGTCACCCCACTTCTATCCATTCTAAATCTTTTTAAATTCCAATTTCCCGATGAAATAGCTCTTTGCATACTTGACGTAATAATATTTGTTTGTAAATTGAAAAAAGTCAAAGCATCAAATTCTTGAGCTCTTGATCTTTTTGTTAATATTTTGTCAATAGACCTTTTTAATTCCCAATTAAACTTTTTAAAAGAATCCTCGAATAAAATAGACAGAAGTTGTCCGGCAAGCTCAAATCTTTTATTTCCTATAAAATCTTTATCTTCTTCTTCCAGAATATTTTGTTGAGTCATAATTAATCTTCTTATCATTAAACAAATCATAATTCCTTTGTTTTTTAAATCCACTCCATCATATTTTATATTTGGTAAAACTTTTTCTACTAAAATATTTCGTACTTCTTCAATTTTATTTGAGTCAGCTTTCATTTTCACAAAACTAGACAAATACAAGGCAGCTTGTTTATGCGTAAAAATTTTTTGCTTTTTTATTTCTTCAAAACTTAAAGTTATCAAATCTGAAAATTCTTTACCAACACACTCGACTATTTCTCGATCAGAAATCATATTACAAGCTTTAATGACAGCCATAACTGGTACATCTTCAGAAAATGCAGAATTTACTAAAAAATAACAATCATTTTTGAAAATTAAAGATGTTTTACTTTTTTGTTCGTGTGTTGAACTTGTCATAGAAGAAAAATATCCTTTTGGACCATTTTCAATTATTATTCTATTTTTTGATAATTGTTCTTGTATTAAAATTACCTTTTCTATCCCACGAATAATAAAATACCCACCAATGTCATAAGGACATTCCTGTGATAAAAACATATTTGTATTTTTTTCTTCTTCACAAATTGCAATTTCGTTGTTTTTTAAATTTAATAAACATTTATCACTTTGAAGCATTATTGGAATTCTTCCTAATGAAATATCCTTCTTTTTAATAATTTGTTTATTTTTTACATACTCAATATCCACATAAATATTACTAGCGTAGGTTAAATCCCTCAATCTACACTCCATAGGATACAAAGTATGCTTAATCATGTTTTCCTCTAGACTGGGCATGCTTACTCTTACACTCTTATATTTTAGATAAAATGTATGGTCAATATCTGAGTCTACAATATCATTGGCTTTAACGATATTAGCAATATCGTTATTAATAAAAAAATTGAAAGATTCGATATGCTGTCTTGCCAATCCTTTTTCTTTAAAAAATTTTTTAATCATTTCTTTGCTCTTCTCACTTTGCATTTAAGGATTTAAAATTTTGCAATTTTTCTACTTTTAAAAATTTTGAGTAATAAAACAAGAGTTCTCTATTTGTTGTATAAAATCATTTTTATTTGCTCTAATATAAAAAATACACTGTCCCTGTTTGTTAGGCACCCATTCTAAAAAACATACTGGAAAGTAAGCCATTTGATATTTTTAAAAACAAATTTGCATTTCTAAATGACTTAATTTGTAAAAACAGCGATATCTAATAAAGATTACAATAATTGTTTTATTTAAAATTACAGTAATAGTTTTATTTCAAATTACAATAATAGTTTTATTTTAAATTACAAAATAGTTTTATTTCAAACTACAAAATAGTTTTATTTCAAACACAAAAATAGTTTTATTTTAAATTATAAATGCCCTAAAAAATTTTTAAAATCTTCAGAATACTTTTTAAAATAAAAATCTTTTTTTTCTATAACTTCTATTTTTTTATTTTCAATATAAAAAATTTTATCAAATTTATATAAAAAATCAAAATCATTTGTAGCCAACAAGACGGTCTTAAATTTGTCATCAAGTATGTTGTTAATAATATTTTTTTTTATTTTATTATCTAAAGCATATGTCGATTCGTCTAACAAAAATATTTGTGGATTTTTTAGTAAAGCTCGCATCAATAAAATTTTTTGTCTTTGTCCGCCACTTAACAGACTCCCTTTTTCACCGACAATTGTTTCAAATCCATTTTTTAAATTATTAATTGTTTCTAACATTCCGACTTTTTTACAAACATCGAGTATTTGGGAATTTTCTATATCTTTACATCCATAAGTTATATTATATTTTACACTTTCATTGAATAAAATGGTATTTTGTGGGATATAAGAAACAATATTTACAAAAAATAAATTTTTTAAATATTCTTCGTCTATTAGAATTTTACCCTCATAAGTGTAAAAACCTAATAAAACCTTTAAAAAGTTGATTTCCCCGATCCATTTTCTCCTACTAATGCAATTTTATCGCCTTTAAAAAATTTTACATTTAAATTAGAAAAAATTATTTTTTCATCTAAAAAAACCGTTAAATTTTGAATTGATATTTTTTCAAAATTTGTTAGTTTTTTTTTACATTCAGTTTTGTCAACAGAACGTAATAAAATATCATGTATTGAACTTATTCTAGCCATAACTTGTGTATATCTTGCATATAAACATCCTACATTTGTCAGACATCCTGCTAATGTACTCGTTAAAGAAATAAAAAATACAAATTCGTCGGGAGAGAGTAAATTTGACAAATGTCCTGTAATTCCAAAATAAATAATACAAACAGTTTGTAACAAAAAAATAAATCTTTGTAATAAGTTTTGTAAATACAATACTCTCCACAAATCATTGGTTTTTTTTTCATTTTTACATAGACATGTTTCGTACCGTTCAACTTCCGATTTAAATGACTGGTGTGTAAAAATGGTTTCTTGGTTATGAAGACCATCTTGTAATACATTAGAAGCATTCGTTTCTAATTTATTGAGTTCACTTCTTATTTTTGCACGTTTTAATGAAATTGCTAAAGTTACAATAAAAAATAAAAAGATACATACGAACATTACACCCCGCCGCAAAACCTAATTTTTTAGAAATTTCGTAAACGGCAAAATATATTTTTAATATAATCGGTATTAAACTAATAATAAATATTTCAACAAGTTCACTATGCGCTTTTGCTTTTCTATCAATAATAGTTTGTATCTCCCCATTTCCCAAATGTTTAAACTTTCCGGGTGGTAAACTAAGAAAATTTTCATAGTTACATTTAGCAGTTATTTTGCAAATGTATTGAACTACCCCCGTAAATAACATTCCGTTGATTTCACTTAGTAAAAGTACAATAAAAAGATATAGAAAATAATATCTTAATGCTTCGAGTTGTTTATATTGTGTTTTTAGTGCTTTGTTTATATTTGATACGTGCGAGCTACTTTTTATTTCCATGTGTGTGTAAATTAAAGTAGTAAGCAATATTGGTACAATTAAAAACCGAACAAAAGAATTTTTTATCATGTCATTAAAAATAACTTCTTTTACAATATCGAAGTTTGTAAGAGGTTTCATTTTTTTTGTTTTTGCGGTATATGTCGAAGATTTTTTGTTGTTAAACGTAGACATTATTAAAAAGGGGTGAACTCAACAGATTAAAAATGAAGAGAATCTAAAACTTACAAATATCTTATAAGGTAAAAAAATTAATATGATTTTGTAAAGATATCAAAAAAAATTATATTGATTAAATTTAATCTTTGACACTAAAGTGGTGCAGAGTGTTTATGACCTTGTAAAAAATATAAGTAATAAATTATTAACGTGTTAAAATAAAATACTCCTATATGAATAGTAAAATTCAACTACTAATATTATAGTAAAAATATAATAATAATTTGAATACTAAATAGATACTACTATATGAATAGTAAAAATATAATATTATTAGATATATAGTAAAAGACTAATACAAATATATGAATAGTAAAAGACAACCACGTTATTATATAGTAAAAATATAATATTATTAGATATATAGTAAAAGACTATTAATATATGAACAAAAAAACTTTATTAAA
This sequence comes from Cotesia chilonis, assembly GCA_018835575.1. Lineage (NCBI taxonomy): Eukaryota > Metazoa > Arthropoda > Insecta > Hymenoptera > Braconidae > Cotesia > Cotesia chilonis. The sequence goes on from RJVT01000149.1 coordinate 109,925, forward strand.
CAATTTGATACTTAAAAATCTTTATTTTTTTTTATGTAAATAATTTACAAAATTAGGCAATGTCCCTGAAGATTCAATTAATTTTAATAAATTTTTTTCCGATCTCAAACTTTGTTCCAATCTTGTTTTCACTAATTTCGATTTATCTTCTGTTTCTTTATTTTTTATAAAAGTTTGTCTAAAAGTGTGTGTAGGTGGAAAAGGTGGCATAAATTCATAAATATGAATATACCTTTCTAAATAAGTAGAAAGAGGACTTTTGAATTCTACAGGTCTTTCTTCCACTTCTAATGAGTAATCAGAAGGAATTAGTTTATTATTATAATCTAAATATTTCAAATTTATAAGATTTGATAAATCGAAAAAATTTGAAAATTGTTTTGTTGAGTGGATAGTGTGAAAATGTAAAACTTTTAAAATTGAAAAAATCTGTTTTTTTAGTGCTTCGTTTATAAGTAAAATAGCACGTTTATCAGCAGATTCGAATCCCATGTCTTTAAGAAGTCTTATAATTATATGATTTACTATTTCATCCATTTTGGGGTATAAACATTATTGTATAAGATTACTATTGCATAGAGTTTTATTGTATAAGATTACTATTGTAAAGGGTCTGATTATATAAAAATGTAAAATATCTTTGTTGCAAAGGATTTTTATTGCTATTATAAAAAATACCTTTATTATTGTAAAGAATTATTTGTTTTTATAAGTCTAAAGGATTATTTTTAAAATTGCATAAATGATTGAATAAATTTACAAGTCATAAAAAAATTATGCACTTGATTTTAAAGTATAGAAATTGCATTGGCTTTACAAAATGTTGTAATCCTAAAATGTCTTAATTTATCTTATTGCTAAATAAAGAATGTTTATAAAAAGACTTCATTTATTTTTTATATCACTAATGCTGTAAACCACACAATCTAAACAGCCCTGAAAACATTCAAAATTATAAAACAAGTTTTTCCTAAAAGTGTACTGACTTTTTCTGCCAAGTCATTCGTTTCTAAAGCAAAAAAGTTTTCAAAAATGTAAATAGGTGGACAATTTTCAATATAGACAGTTATGGGATACTGATTTTTTATAATATTAGTATCAATATAATTAATACAAACTTCACTTAAGTCTTTTAAATTTTTAATATCCAAAACTTTGCCTTCTATTAAAACCTTTTCATTTTCGTTTATCACCAAATTCTTAGAAAATTCGTCCAGCTCATCAATTTTTAACTTTCTTGGTGTAAAAAATGGTGACACACTAATTTTTAAATTGTCAATAAAAATGAAATCTTCATTGACCTCATCAAAGCAATCAGGTAGAAAACCGTAAGCACTTTCAATAAAAGAACTTTTTTTGAGAATGGAATCAGAAAAAATGTCATCCATTTTTTGGGTTTTTTGTTTATCAGGTGTTATTATTTCTAAATTTAGAGTCACTGTATTGTCATCAGTTAAATGTATTATATCTTCACTTGTCATATCTAAATCTTTCTTTCGTTTTTTTACTTCTGTATTTTCATAAATATCTTCAATTCTCCTTTTGTTCGGGATTTCATTTAAAAACGTACTGCACTCTTCGTTGTATTCCGCAATATTTTCGTATTTAAATTGTGTGAAAATTGTAGAAACGTAAATTGTTAAATTATTTCGTTTTAGTTTTCTTAAGTTATAGATTTCAATTTTATTACCAGCCTCAATTTCATAGAAATCTAAATCTGAATTGTAAAACAACATGACCTTCTCTTCTCCTACATTTAAAAGGTAATATTCGTTATATCCATTATTATTTCTTCTATTCAATACACTTCTATAATTAATATATCCCTTAATATCGTGTAAATATGGATTATACCTAGATTGTATTTCATTTATATCTTCACTATTCCTCATTTTGTACATTTCATAAATTGTTATTTCATTTGTATTAAAAAGATTCATTTCACTAAATTCATTGTATTCAACATGACCCTTTGGTGGATAACCTTTCGCTTTTTTAAATTTAGTAATTCCTACCTTATCACCAACTTCTAAAGATGAATATTTTAGATTTTCTTTCCATATAATAGCTTTTATTAGTTCTTCCTTAATTTTTAATATAAAAAAAATATATTGTGACGTGTTCGTATAATTTATTCGTGTTTTGTATAAAATTGTACCTGATAAAGTAGGAGATACAGAAGATGGAAGATATTCAACTTCTCTATCTTGGTAAGGTAATATATCCACCAAAAAAGGTAACAAATTATATTTATGATAAATATAATCGTTATAAGAAAAATCAAACTTACATTTTATTTCTTCATTATCTACTATTTCAAAAATTATACCTTTTTCATCCTCATTAGTAATTTTTATAGTATCATTTTTATAAACATACCCTTGTAAAATTTTACCATACATAGATTGATTTACTCTATAGAGATTCTCTTTAGTCAAAATAAAAAAAGTAGAAGATATTTTCCTCGATCTAAAAATTTCAAAAACTTTTAATTGAAGATTTTTACTCATTTGGAGGGGATAAACTGAAAACATAAAAAATTGATTTTTTTACAAATGACATTTATTTTTTTTTATAATCCATTTTTGTTTCGAGTTTTTTTGTTTCTGCTATTTTTCTAGCTGCCTTAATAAAATCCTCTTGAATTGCATAATCTCTATCTTCCCTAATAGCCATCATACCAGCCTCTGTGCTTACATTTCTTAAATCTGCACCATTAAAATCTAACGTCAATTTTACAAGAATATCAAAATCAAGTTCTTCCGATATTTCCATATCTTGACTATGAATTTTTAGAATTTCTCTGCGACCTTGTTCATTTGGTAAAGGAAATTTCTTTCTGTCTACCTACCAGGTTCAGTAACGCGGGATCAAGAATGTCAGGTCTATTTTATTTTTTTTATAATCCATTTTTGTTTCGAGTTTTTTTGTTTCTGCTATTTTTCTAGCTGCCTTAATAAAATCCTCTTGAATTGCATAATCTCTATCTTCCCTAATAGCCATCATACCAGCCTCTGTGCTTACATTTCTTAAATCTGCACCATTAAAATCTAACGTCAATTTTACAAGAATATCAAAATCAAGTTCTTCCGATATTTCCATATCTTGACTATGAATTTTTAGAATTTCTCTGCGACCTTGTTCATTTGGTAAAGGAATTTCAATTTTTCTGTCTAACCTACCAGGTCTCAGTAACGCGGGATCAAGAATGTCAGGTCTATTAGTAGCCATAATTACTTTTACATTATCTAATTCTTTAAATCCATCTAATTGGTTTAATAGCTCCATTAATGTTCTTTGTACTTCTCTATCAGAAGAACTTGATTCTGATGATCTTTTTCCTCCTATGGCATCTATTTCATCTAAAAAAATTATGCAAGGTGCTTTTTCCCTAGCATAAGCAAACATCTCCCTAATCATCTACTAGATTCTCCAATATATTTTTCAATTAAGGCTGAAGCCACTACTTTTAAAAAATTACAATCCATTGTAGCAGCTGTTGCTCTAGCAAGTAAAGTTTTACCTGTACCAGGTGGACCGTATAATAATACGCCCTTTGGTGCTTTAATTCCGACTCTTTTATAAATTTCTGGATTTTTTATAGGTAGTTCAATAACTTCTTTAAGTTCCCTAATTTGATTTTTTAATCCACCAACAGCTTCAAAACCTATGTCTACTGGTTTATCCTCACTCATGCTATAAACCATGGGGTCCACTTCTCTAGGTAAAACTAACATAATTGTAAGAGTTGTAATATCCAATGCAACACGTGTTCCAGTATCCAATAAAGTTCTATCAATATTTTTCATACATCCTACGACATATCTTGGCCCCTGACTACTTTTAACAATAAATTTCTCGTTATTAATTTTTTTTAAAACTTCTCCAACAATATGACCAATTGTTTGTAAAGCTTTAACATCTTTTTCTGACTTAAGAAATTGCTTATTAGTTTGTTTGTAAATCTCTTGTTCCATTTTCAAATTATTATAAACATTTTCATTTGCTTTAAGAGCTTTTAAATAACCGTCTAATATCTTTTCAGAATTCATTTTTATGGGTAAACGAAAACAAAGATTTTAAAAATTAAAAAGAAGGGAAATAATACTTTGAAATTGTTCCGTCACTTTTTGCAACTAAATAAAAATTTTTGTTTTCATTTGGAGAAAATGAACACAACTCATCGATTTTTTCGGATTGTTGACTAAACTTTAGAATAAAATCTATAAATACATCTATTGGTATGAGTTCTTGATCAAAACCTTCAAAAGGTACTTTCTCATTATTGTAAATTAATCTAACAAATTCCTCTCCACCTTTGCACCAAATTTCTATAAAAATTGCGGAAGAATAGGCTGGCCATTCTTGGATTTTTGACGTTAGCACAGATAAAATCATTCCAAGGCTTCCGTCATGTGCGGAAATTAAATTTAATATTGATTTCGAATTTATCATTTTTAATAATTCCCTCGCAAATCCACTAAAAATTATTGATTTTGCATCTTCATCTCTTCGAACATTGTTCATTTGTTTTGTCCAATTTGTATAGGACAGTTTTAATATTTTATTAATTAAATCATCAGTGTTTTTTAATTCGATATTCATGTTGTGACACATTGCGCATCTTATTTCGTCTGCTGTAAACGATAAATCACGTCCATCTGAAATATCATTTTCTTCTAGTAATGAAATTATATCGTCATCAATTTTATAATTAGAAGAATTCAATTTATCCAAATATTTACAATTTTTTATTTTTAATAATGAGTCATTATTAATAACACACTTAACATTTTCTAATGTTTCTGTTTTGTATATACCTTTTATAACTCCCATTAGAGTGGAATGTGTTCTACCTACTTTAGTAACTCTATAAGATATTTGATTTTTGTCTATTGTTTCAGGAAATAATAACTTTATGTAGTTTTTTTTAATAAATGCTCCTAAATCTTGAGATTGCTTGTATCCTGTGTCAGTAAGATTTCCTGCCTTGCAAGACACATCTTTTTACATGAAGAGATGTTTTTATTATAAAAATTACATGTAACACATTTTTTATTTTCCCATTCTTTATTAATATTTCGTAATGGGGCTCTATCACCATGTCTAAATATCACTATTAACTTGTTTAAATGATAATTGGGTATTTTTCCAAAAAATTTATATTCTGCCTTACAATACTTTTTATAATTTTTAGGTATGCTTTTTGGTGAAGAAGAAGCGGTTTTATCATTTGTTTTTTTATTATTGTAATTCCAATCTATTCCTAAAATTAAAATAAAAAATAATACTATATTCATATATTTGTAAAATTTTTATTATTAATTAATTGTTTTTATTTTTGTTGTAACAGAAAAATAACAAAAAAGTGAAGATTTAAAATTCTACGTAATAAACTCTCGTGACTTTATTACAATCAGGTAAAAATTATTAATAGATTTTGTTATTGCAATGAAAAAATTAAATACACAATAAAATACCATTGATTTAATTTATTTTTTATTGGTGATTCTAGTAATATATTGTATTGCTTATTGGTAATTCCAGTAATATATTGTATTTTTTATTGGTAAATCTAATGATTTAATTTATTGCTAATTGGTAATTCCAGTAATAAATTTTTATTCATTATTTTATAAATGGAAAATTCCCGCAAAGCTAGAAAATTTTTATTGTTTGATAAATTTAATACAAGCACAAGTTTTATAGAAGATATTTGTTATTTTCATTTATCAGACCCTTGTAAATGTCAAAAAAACTCTTTAGGAAGTGTAAAAGCCTTAACAAATTTTTTTGAAGAAGTTAGAAAAAAAGACAAAACCAATAAATTTAATAACTTCCAACACAAAGTTGAAGACAAAATGGTTTTAGAATCTATAAAAATCTCTGTATCTGAACGTATTAAATTTTTTGAAAAAATTAAATTTAATTAGAAAGATTAACATAATTGTAGACGTGCTATCTTTTTCTGATCCTCAGTAAAATCACTTTCATCGTACAAAAAAGGTACTCTAATTATTTTGTTTTTTAAATATTCTAAAATACTTTTTTTTGGTGGTGAAAATTTTTTTTTATGATACATTCCGCTACAATAAAAAAATCCTTTTGTCCAAGTCAGTAGATCTTTTTCGTAATCTAAAAGATAAAAAACTGCAGAATCTTCCGCATTTTTTATAAAAGTCAAATCATTGCAATTTACAAAAATATTTTTAGGATTTAGAATTTTTGTAAAATATTTTTTTATAAAAAAAGTGACTCCACTGTATTTCTTTGTACTATAAATAAAAATGTAATCAGCATATTTTGGTTCAAATGTTTTTGTTTGGTCTTCTATACTAAATTTTGTAATATCAAATAATTTAAAACTCATTTTATCATTTTTTCCTAAAAAATATTTTTCAGATGTAAAAAATTTTATATTACAATTATAAGCAAATTTTATGTCAGTATACGCCGTATATGAATTTTTTTCTAGGACCTGCGGCATCTCCTACATAAAAAATATCGTCAAAACTAGATTGACAATAATTTACGATATATTCAAAAATCCCTGTACATGGTTTTCTATATTTATTACGACCTATACTTAAAAATATTAGAAATGGAAGATCTACGTCAATAATAAAATTGTGCAATTTTCTTTTAATCATGTCAATTTCATGATTTTCTATAGCTAGTGATTGGTTAGATATAATAATAAGCTTATATCCTTCACTATGTAAATTTTTTAAAGTATTTGGTACACAAGGAAACGTGTATTCAAATTTTTCAATATTTTTTGGGAAAAATTTTAATAAAGTGGAATCTAAGTCAAATAAAGCCACTTTCTTACAATTTTGTTTATTAAAATTGTAATTTATTATCATAAGAGAGTCTTTTAGTGTTATAATAGGATTTTCTTTGTTAGAAAACATAAAGGGTAAAATTAAATATTTATTTTAAAATAAATCGTCATCACCACCGAATAAATCTACTTCTACAGCTTCTTCCTCTTCTACTTTAACTTCTTCTTTCTTTTCTTCAACAACTTTTGATTCAGCTTGAGGTTGTGAAGAGGCAACTTGTAAAGCTACAGATTCAACAATACTATTTCCTTTTTCTAAAATTTCTTCAATACTCATTTCACTAGTCTTGTTTACAAAGGAAGAAAGTGTATCTTCATCAATTGATGCACCAATAGCTGAATATAGTTTTCTATAGTTTTCAATGGTCTTTTTAGTTTCAGTGTATTCAAACATTAAGCAAGCACTTATCAAATCCATGTGGGGTAAAAAAAAAATATTTTTTAAAAAATTATCAAAGGCTTTTTAACTTATGTGAGAATATTAAGTTTAGTCTATGGAAATATAATCATTTATTTATAATAAGATTCTACGTCCAAAGATAATTAAAAAAAGAATAGTACAATATTAGAAATGTAAGAATATATAAAGTTATTATTATGTACTTTTAAAGAATCATATTAATAGAATAATTTTATTATTTGCTTTAAGAATACTGCTATATTTGACTTTTTAAATATTTGTAAATTCCAAGTCACAAATAAATTGTTTTACTATCTTAAATTTGAATTTACATTTTTAATAGATTGCAATTTCTATGATTTTTTAATTGTAAAGAGTAAATATTATTTAGTATTAAATTTATAATTGTTTTTAAGTATGTCTAAAATTATTATTCATTTTTCTTTATCTAAAATTCCATTTCTTCTAGTCTTGTTCGAATCATTACATGATTGTTTTATTTTAACCGAATAGTATTTGTTAATATTACCTCTATTAAAATTCTTAATTGTTTAATTGTTAGGAAAGAGTGCAAGTATAATTCCAAGATTGACACTAAATTTTTATAAGATATAATATTCCATTAATTTAGAATTGCAACTAGTTAAATTGTTTTTATTAAAATAACTAGTACCTTGTCTTTTAGTTGTATGATATGTTTGAGATTCTAAATTTAATATAAGCTCTATGTTTGTGATGTTAATTCACTGCTAAAGTGTTCAAATTTTAGCAGTGCCAAATTGTATTAAAATTTACGTAATAAGCATTACTAATTTCATTGTAAAAATTATTTGCCGGTAAAGCCGTATTGTTAAATTCATACATCAATAAGTTTTGTATCATTTCTACAAATTAAAAGTGTTAAACTCGCTATAAGTTGGTACTATAATTATGATTTTTGTGCGGGTGCTTGTATGTTCTATTGAAATACGATGAAAATTAGTTTAAACACCTTGAAACGGTTTATTGATCTTTAAATATTAGAATTAAGTAGTAAAAGATCACCAGAAGCATTAGACCTATATCGCTTATCCTAATCATAAACCTTAGTAATCTTTAATTAGGTAAAAACTCTTCTCCTATGCAGCTAGGCTTTAGTAAATATGAGAAAATTAGTAAGGCGTTGTTTTCTGTGTTAGTTTAATCAAAACAAATAGAGATAATTATTATATGTGAAATGAAAATGTCTGTAATACAAAAAGATAGCTGTGTTTTTTAATTAAGAAATGTAAATGTCATTTTTTAGATGTGTAAAATTTAATATAAAAAAATTAAAAACCCCATGCTATTTAATTTTACAATATTCTTTTTAAATATTTATAAATGTAAAAACAATGACAAACATCGTCTTATTCATCCGAGTTATGGCAGACACTATAAAAAATTTAGAATAATTACAGATCAAGAATTGTTTGATAATTTCGGTGTAAAATATTCTCATCTTGGAGCTAAACATTTAGAAAAAATATATGAAAAGTAGGAGGCTATTCAGACGAAGAAAAAGAAAATCTTTTTGCAAACTTAGCCTACAAAATCAAATATAATACTTCTTACAGATTAAGCATGGTAGTACTTGAAAGATCAGAAATTTTATTCCAAAATTTAGAAGCTACAATTGAAAAATTCGCATTTTTTCATAATAAAAAATCTTTTTCATGTATTGAAGATCTAAAAAAATTTTTACCTGAAAAAATTGTAGTAAAATTAATTAAATATTCAACAGAAAACTATGAAGAAGTTTTATACAGCTGGTATTTAAGTTTAATAGGAAAATCTACAATATATTTTAGGTCTAATTATACAGAATTACATGTGTATACCAATTTATCAGTAGAAAAACACGATTTTAAAGAAAATATTGTTATTTTTTTTTGTTCAGATCGAAAATACGTTAAAATAAAACGTATTGAGATAAATAATAATAATTTAAATGTAAAAATTAATGACAATAATATTTTTTATTGGACCAAATTACAAAATTTTGAAAGTCGAAAAATTAATATAAAAAATTTAAAAAATATTTTTGATGAAAAAAAAATTTGTTTCGAATGTTTACTTAAAATTTATAAAATTAAAGAATTTTTGAATTATGCTGAGACGATAGATATATTTGGAAACTTTGACGAAGTATTATTAAGAATTAAAGCATTTTATTGCCTTAAATAAATTTTTACTTTAAATGTTTATTATCTTGTTATAAAGTAAAAATACATGTAAAACGTCCATTTTTACCAATAGTGTATATATAAATATTAAATGGCTACTCTGTTCCTACTTATTGTTATATTTTATGAAAAATTAATAATCTTTCTCGTTTTAGAAATTTTTAATATAAAATGTGAATTTTGCATTTCATAATTTTTTATTTTATTTTTCAATATCAAGACAATTTAGTCATTTTTGTATTATTTAGTACGTGCTAATGATTACACAATGAGAAACTCGTAATTTTGTATGTACCTATAATCGGTTAAATTGCGATGTTACTCCCCCAGTAAAAAAATAAAAAATATAGGGGTAGAAAAATTAAATTTACTATTAAAACTTTGAAACATTCTTTTTATTATAAACTATTTAAATATAATTATAATCATAGCCAAAATTGCTAAATAAATTAACAGTTTCCCCACTCCAAAAACAATGACTATGGATTTTGATTAAAAGATAATTGCGCAAAAGAAAATTTGTTCATGGTTTATTAACCTATCTTGTTACAAAATTTTATATCGCTCGTTTAAAACTGATTTCTAAAGAAAAAATATTTAAAAAAATGTTAAGCTTTTATCAAATTCAAAGTATTTCATTTTTAAAATAAGATCTACAGCCTACCTTTGTTTTATGTTATTTGATTTAGTGTTAGTTTACTTTTTTTTTGTATTTTTCTACCCCTATATTTTTTATTTTTTTACTGGGGGGGTAACATCGCAATTTAACCCTATAATCTTTAAGATCGTCTATTGTAAATTTTTATGACCAATTATAATGTAAACTTCTCTAAAATTAAAACAATACAATTGTTGTTACAAAAATTGTTAGTCTTATTCACTTCAAAAGTCTATATTGTTTATTTAAGGTGTTTTATCAGTAAACCTCAGACAATCAAGTCATTGACTGCAAGTTGTTTATATTAAAGAGGTCTTAAAGTTCAAATTTTTTTTTAATAATTTAATTGTTAAGAAAACTAACCAGTCTGATACAGAAAAGTTTAATATGTACTTATAAATTTATTACTATTCCCGGATTTCATAATTGTCAATAACCTCCCGAATTTTTAGTTCAGTAACCTTTACTGCATTTGTTAGAATATGTTTGTTTTTAAAAATCTCTTGAAATACTTCTAGCAGATCAAAATCTTCTTTTTATATTTATATTGATTTTTGTGAAAATTTTCTCGACAAATTTGACTTATTAATTTTAACTTTTCAAAACGGGATGTTCTAAGAAATCCGTTTGTCTAATTAAGTCCTCAACTTTAATAAATAGACATATTTTCATTAAATATGTCACTCCATTATCAAAGTAAGATATAATTTCTTGCAATTTTTTTGCTAAAACATTATCTTGAATCTTGTTAGTTGACAAATCAACTTTATCATTTAACTTTGTTAGTACTAAAAATTCATCAAAAGATATTATTTTCGTATTGAAACACAATTGACAAAAAAATATTTTTAATCCCGAATTAGCAGATTTTAGTATTTGACAAATTATCGTTTCAACTAGATTATTACTCAATAAGAGCCTATAAAAATAATCTTCTTCTTTAAAATGCTTCGATTTAAGTTTATAAATATATTTAACTACGGTTAAAATATTATCAAAATCATCTTTTTTTATTTTTAAAAATTTTTTTGTATATTTTCGCTTGCTAAAATTTAATTTTTGTGTTCGTTTGCTGGACTTTGTAAAGTTTACGTGTGAAAAAACAATCTTGTATTCACAATTGTAAAATATTAAATTGTCTGACTTATATAAAATCAATAAATTTCCTTTAGAAAAAAAGCTACTTTTTGTCTCAATTTTTTTAATGTTCGACATGTTAATTTTCTTCAAATTTAATTTTATAGGATTTATAAGTTCACTTATCCCGTATAAATCTAATATATGACTAATAACATCGGTAAATTGAGTTTTTTGTATTTTTTTAGAATCAATACACTTTTAAAATACTCATTGGATTTCAAATCGTGTAAACCTACTTCAAAAACATATAAATTTTCTTTACTGAAGATTACAAAATTAATAAACATTGAATAAATCTGTGTTAATTTATGTTCTTTTTTAAACGGTGCTAATTCGATCGTCTTAAATATCAAAGAATCTTCTTCAATTATAAAATAATATTGAAATGATCTTTTAAATTTCTTTCGTGTGTCATTTAATCGTTTAAACTCGTCAATAAAATCATTAACGTATTCGTACAACAGACAATCTCGTTTTTTGAAAACTAAAACTTTTTTCTGCATCGACTCATTAAAAAAATTGAACACAGAGCTAATCACTTGTTCAAAAAGATTAATTGTCCTATCAGAATCGATTTCAGAGGAAAATATGACTTTTCTTTTGTTTTTTTTATTTGTATAGTTTACGACTTCAAAAAAATCGTTATTAAATTCGATATGTACTATGTCGTAGACATCTGAACCATGTATTTTTATATAATCCCTTCTGGAAATTTTATCGTTGAGTATACTTTCAAAAAGATCTGAAGAGATTGTATAAACATTAGAAAATAAACATACTATAAAAAACATTGAGGGGAACAAAAAAATTTAATATAAATAATAAATCAATATAATTGATAAAAAGGAGTAAAAATTATCTTATTAATATGATTTAAAGAAATAGGTTTATTTATGAGTTTGTCAATGAATTAAATTAAATATAATATAATTATTAATAATATTACAATCTGAGACTTTACAAATTATCTTGAAATGATTCAAATAAGTAAGTTTAATGAGTTAATGTTTGTTCACCGACTTTAAGTTTCTTCTACGCTAGGGCTAATAGCTTCTTATTTAAGTTCAACGATTCATATTAAATATATTTATAATTATATTATTATTAAAATAATATTGTAAACTTCTAATTATTATTTTTTTATACCTTATGGAACTTCTTACACTAAGGAAAATAGAATTAAAAGAAACTGTTCGTAAAGCAAATGCTCCATTTGAATTTGAACTTGTAATGCATTGCAAAGAAGATTTAGATGAAAAGGTTTTATTTACAATTCTTTACACTGTTGATGTTAGTAATGAAAGTGAAGATCAAATTTTATCAGAGACTGAGATTTATCCTGTCCCAAAAGGAAATATTAAGTTTTTATTAGAAGCTGATGCTCCTTGTATCAAAGAAATACCACATAATCAACTTTTTGGTCTTACTTCTATTATTATAATTGGTAAATATAAAGGAGAGCAGTTTATTAGAATAGGATACATTGTTGATGTATATTACCCTGGTATACCAAATGAAAAGCTTTTGTACAATGAAGATGAAGAGGAAGACATCGTAGACGAGGAATTTGAAGAAGAAGATGATCAAGATGAAAATTTTGATGATCTCATTGTTGAAGATGAACAAAATGAAGAATTAGAAGGCGAAATTGAAGAAGAGTTAGAAGGAGAGGAGGAAAATGAAAGTGAAGAAAAAGAGGAGAATGAAAGTGAAGATTTGGATAGTGGGGAAACAAAAAAAGAAATTTCTAAACCATTTACAGAAGCTGTAGTTGAGAAACTTGCAGAAACTAAAGAAGAACAAGAAGATGAAATTAAACCTTCCGAATTCAATGAAATTAATGAAGAATTAGAAAAAAGAATATCTGATGATCAAAATCCGGAAGATCTTTTTGAATTTAGAGGATTTAAACTTAATTACAATTATATTGAAATTAATGTAATGGTACCTCCAACCACTCATAGCTATTTGATCAAATGGAAAGATGATTCTGAAGATGTTTTATTGCCTGATATTGAAGAAGATTCAGCAAAAAAAATTAAGAAAGAAGAATAAATTTATTTTGCTATTTAAATACTATAATGATAAATTGTACATTCGTTTGAATTTGTATAGATCTGTAATATTATTTTATTATTTGATTGAGTTAAGTATTTAACTAGTCTTAATATCAAGCTCCAATGGTCAAGTGGTATGACAACAGCCTTCCAAGCTGTTAGCCTGGGTTCGATTCCCGGTTGGTGCATTTTTTTTATTTTTCACTAAGCCGAGTTTATTAATTTAAAAGCTGTTATTTGTAATAAAGATAAGTTTTACATATTAAATAATTATAATAAAATTATATTTCCATATGGTATTCTTTAGAAAATATTTTAGATTATTTAAATAATAATACTCCATTTTTGTTTGTCAAAAGTAAAAATATGACTATATTATTTTTATTTGCTACAGAGTTAATTCATAATTTGTTTTCTTGATTGTAAGACATTTGCAAAGATAATTTACCTTGTAACATTGTTAACAATTTCAGTACTATCTAAAATATGTTCGAGTTCTTTTCTAATTTTATTAAAATGTATAATGTCTTCTTGGTTGATTGATTTTTGTTTAAAATTAAAAGATATGTCTCTATTTAATACATCCATTTTTACACCTGTAAAACAAGAAAGCTCTTCAAATATTTCTGACCAGATCTCAAAGGTAATTTTTTGAAGCATAAATTTGTCTTCAAAAATAAATAAATAATTCCAATATTTTAAAAGGGTTTTCTTTGTATCCTAATATTTTCAGTTTTTCTGTCATTAAAGTGTATGACTCATCCATTTTATGCAAAATTTCTATGACAAAAATATTAGAACTTTGATTATCCTTTAACATGTATTCTAATTCCAAAAATAAACATATTTTAAACATATAACTGATGTCATTATTTAAATATATCATTATATCTACAACCCTTTCTACTAGTTTATTATTTTTTAATATATTTTCAGATATTAAACTTCTTACTATTTCATTTTTTCCTTCAGCTACTTCTGTGAAAATAATAAGTTCACTAAAATTTATTAGATCAATGTTTAAACACAACTGAAAAAATAAAATATTAAGTCCAGATCCTACTTTTAAAATAAATCTTCGAATTATTTTTTTGACCATTTTGTGACTGTAAAGTAATTTAAAAATGACTTGTTCTTCGTTAAAATTGTAGTCTTTTAAATAATTTAGAAATTTAAAAACCAAGTCTAATTCATCAAAACATTTTTTATCGATGTACTTAACGTTTTTAATTAATTTATTTCGTTTTTTACTTTTTTTAATATCTGAAAAGTCATACTTGTATAAGTAAAAAGATTCTATAGCCAAATTCTGAAAATAGAAACCTTTCTGTTCTCTTTTAATAATGAGAGGGGAATCTCCGAATTGCTTATTGGAAAAGCAATTAGAATCCTCAATATAAATTTTGTGAAAATTACTCACAAATGCATCGTCTAATTCAATCAAATTGAAAAGCTCAAAGAAGTTATCAAAGATTTCTTTATTTAAAAACTTAATGTTTCTTTTTACTGAATTAATAAAAATATTTTGAAATTCTAAATCTTTTACATCAATTTCAAATAAATAAAGTAAATTTCTATACAAAAATGGAAATTCAATAAACAGACTATTATTTTTCTTTTTAATTTTTGTTCGATTTATACAATTTACAGTCTCAAAAGGGTTTAACCAAGGAACTTGTAAGATAAGATCATATAGTAAAGATTCTGAATCAATAATATATTTAAAATAACGATCTTTTTTTTTATTATTTACTGAAATAATGTCATCAATTAAACGTGAAAATTTAACATTTTTTATAACATCAGGTAGTCTGTAGACTAAAACTTTATGATTTTTCTTGTTTTTAAAGTTCCTGAAAATCTTCTTTAATATACGTTTAGTTGGATTTCTTAAATCTCCAATTTTCTGTATATTTTTTATATTGTTTTGGATGACGTCATTAACATACAAATAGACTTTATTATTAACTAAATTAATGTTATTTATTTCAAACTTAACATTAATATCAAGTGTTATAAAATCTCTTTGTTCTGCCTTTTCAAAAATACAACTTTTTATTTTATTGTAAATATTTGGAGAACATCCTATAACAATAAAAATCAGAATTAATTGTAACATTAATGTAGGGTTGTAAACAATAATAAAAAAAATTAAATTTGCCTAGCAATTAATTGATATGTTACATTTTTGGGTTGTTAAAATTAAATTGACAAATACGTCATTTTTAATACAAAAAATTATAAATTTAACCAAGTTAAGAAAAATTTTATTTTTATTAAATTGGTTTTAGTCAAAAAAATGTAATTAATAATCAATTAAAATTAAGTAAATTTGTTATTACTTTTAGATCAATAAGATTATATTCTTTAAATTATATAAAAGTTTTGTTTAATTTTATATCCATACAGCAAGAAATAAAATTACAAAAACAATCGTATTTCAATGTTAAATTTAAATATTTGATTTAAAATTACAAAACAATTAATATAAGTCATTTATGGCCATTTAAAAAACCCCTTTCTTAGAACGAGTAGTTTTGCTAGTTTATAATAAAAAGGGAGTTTAATTAAAAAATTTTATTATTCAATAAAATTTTACGAACTTACTTAGTCATTATAAGGAAAATATAACAGACTATATAATGCAATATAAAAATATGAAAAAGTGCCTTCTTGTGTTGTAAACTCAGATGCAAAAACATTCTTTGCCATATCTGTTGAAAGAATTTTTGACCATTTACGCTTTATATACTCTATTGCATCAAATAAGAAAGATTTCATTACAATACTTTTATTCTAATAATTATATCCTTATCCAAAATAAAGATATCGCAAAAATATAAAAAATCGTTTAGCTGAGTATTTAATATAGTGGTATTAAAAATCGCATTTATAATATTTTTAATTTCTTTAAAAAATTTGGCAATATCTGATTTTCTTAAATCTTTAAACCATAGACGTATTTGAGACTTAAGGTAATCAAAGTTTCTCATGAGAGCACGTTGCTCTTCTTTTGTATAAAACAATGATTTTATATATAACGAGTCTTTATCAAGTTCAAGCAACCATTCAATTCCAGCCGATAGATTATCACTAGATTCTAAACTAAAATTTTCTATTAGTAAGGGATTTTTTTCTAGTATATAAATTACCATTTCTCCATAATCAATTAATTCCAACTGAGATATTACATAAAAGCAATGAAGAATGTTTAACAACTGTTTTTTTGATAATAACCAAGGATCAATATAAAATTTTTTTTTTATATTCATAATATATTTTATCAAAGTATTTCTTATTTGTTTCGAGAGTAGTTTTGTTAGTTGATGCAAGAGAATTGTTAGTTGATGCAGTAGATTCGTTAGTTGATGGAAAAAAAATAGCCTTTAGGCAAAAGGCAAAAATAAGACTCATACTTATAATAAAAAGACTTAAATAAAAAATTTTAGAAATTTTCATATGGGGGTTAAATTGGTTTTACATTAATACGTGAAAAAGGAGGAATTAATATAAAAGCATATCAATCAATTTGATATGCTTTTAGATTTATGTCAATAAAATCATTAATTACATGATTTAAAAAATCTATAAATACTTGCATATAACACCTTATTAATAAAAATAAGAAGTTTAAAGCTAGTTTTGATACAACAAAATGTCTTTGAGTAAAACAATCATAACCTATCCTCGATTGCAAATTTATCTTATAAATATTGTTATATAAACGTAAGTGCATTAAAATATTATCTCTTCTCTATTGAATTTGTTAAAAAGTATCTTAATTGCAATTTATTATTACGATAAATTATTAATATTGATTTAATAAATAAATAATGCATGTAAATATTTAATGACAAAATTGATATGTTTAAACCCGTTGTATCCATAGATTTTTAGAAAAAATTTTATATTCAGTATGTCAATTATTTTAATTAAATTTTTTAAAAATTTATAAATATTCTTTGTATATGAAAGCTTAGTACATAAAAAAAATTATAATGAGAACGAGTATGCAATATTATTAATGCATAAGTTCTTAGTATGTTAGATGGAGATGAGTGCAGACTCGATTGTCTCTGACGATCCCAATGAGCTTTTAAGATTCCCAACAGAGTTCCTCAGTAAACAACAGCCATATGGCTTGCCTCAGAATACTTTGAAGTTGAAAGTCGGTTGTCTGATAATGTTATTATGGAATGTGGATCCAAGAAGGGGACTCTTAGACGGAACAAGGCTACAGATTCTCAGACTAAGAGAGAATTATACCTTAGCAAAGATTATAACTGGAAGGAAGACAGGTTATGTGGCGGCCATACTAAGGATCGACATGCAGCCTAGCGACACGTTATTGCCCTTTATACTTAAAAAGAAGGCAATTTTCTGTGATTGTGTCATATGCTATGACCATTCATAAGTCACAGGGACAGTCATTTGACAATGTTGGTGTTTATCTTCATGAACCTGTGTTTGCACATGGACAGTTATATGTTGCGGCATATTAGAAAATTTAAAGCGTTGAAGATACTTGCACACTAAGAGTCAAGAATATTGTCTATCAGCAACTTCTCCAGGGCAATATAAAAACATAGGGTAGCTGCTTATAACGACCTGTCGAACATCCTAAAGCGGCAAAATGTTAAATGATGCGGCAGTTGCTAATAGGACTGCCATGTAGTTTATGGGGTAGGAGGCCAGATGATGCGAGGGGGCGTTTGCTTACAGAAGCTATGCTTTTTTGCAAAAATAGTGATATTAGTAAAGAAAAAAAACTTTAATGATTTAGACATAAATTTGCTGTTATTATACTTAATCCCATTCTTAGAACGGTTAGCTATGCTAGTGTTGTAATATTAAAAATGTAAAACTTTTGTATTTTATTTTTACCCTAAAATGAAACTTGATTATCAACCAACATATTTCGATAAGAAACTAATAAAAAAATATACAAAAAATATAAGAAACCTTTCTAAAAAGTTACAGACACAAGTTTGTTTATTTAAAATTATTGAGCACAATAAAATGAAGTATATAAAATATCTTTCTGATGATACTTTAGAAGCTATAAAAAACGAAACAGATTTAAAATTTATAAGTGTAAAGTTTTTGTACACTGATTCATTTTTTGACAAATCAGTAAATCAGTTAATTGATTTAATAAACCAAAATGATCATCTTAAAATTTTAAATTTTCTTGAGTCTTTTTCCTCGAATTTAAATTATGTTTTTATCTTTCGAAGAATTTTAAAACAGCATAAATATCTGGAATTTAAAGAATTGAGAAATTTTATAAAAAACAATTTTTATGTACCAAAAATTATAGCTAGATTTTTAGATTTTTACAAAGATTTTTTACCTAAGGATTTTATTTTTATACTGGTTGATTTACAAGTTGATATGAGTCTTTTTATTAAATTAGTAAATTCTCTGCATAAACTCAATGGAGTAAGTTTTAAGAAATTTGAAAACGAGGAAAAATATATGAAATATGATTTTTTTAGGAAAAAAGCTATAAATCAAGGATTTAAGGATTCATCATTTTTAATAAATTATGTAAAAAGGAGAGATTATGAATTTTGGTTACGAATGAACAACTGTGATTTAGAAGATTATTTTAATAATGGGATTATTTCAGATTATAAATATTATCCTCATATGCCTATTTTTAATCTTTTTAAAAATGGTATTTGTATAGATAAAGCTCGATTTTATAAAACTTTGAAAGGAGTTAAAATTGAAAAATATTTTTCAAGAGACGTAGATATTTTACTGTTAGAATTGATTACTAAAATGCTATGTTATTTTCGGGATACAAAGTATTTGGATGAGATTATTTTTTATAATAAAAAAGAACATGTCCTAGATAACGCATTATATAATTTACTAGTAGAAAGTAATATGATTGAGTATTTAGAAAATAATTTATCTTTCTTTAAATATCTACCTGATGACTTTCTTGTAAGAGAAATAAATATTGAAGATATAGAAAAATATGAAAATACAAATCTTAAAGATATTATGATACAAAAAGCAGTTTGTTTATCTACAAACAAAATTGTAATTGCATTAACCAACAAATTTGAAGATGAAAGATCAATTTATTATGAAATACTAAAAAAACAGATAATTTTTAATAATTATAAAATTGATGAAGATACAGTCATTAAGTTATTTGATAGTGATTCTTCTAATATTCATTTACTTGAATATCAAAATATCATTCTAGAGAATGTTGAGTCAGATATTCTTTTTGATAAATTTAAAAATACTCAATTTTTTTTTAAATATTGTCTGAACCATAAAAAATATGCTTGTAGGTATTTACAGCTAGTGCAACCAGAAAAATGCACTATAGAAGAAGGAAAAAATATTTACCAAATTATTTCTAAATATAATTTACACAAAGATGTTTCTAATTTACATAAAGATGTTTCTAATTTACATAAAGATATTTCTAATTTGCATAAAGACATGTTAAATGGGAATCTTATTTATAAAGTTTCTACATGTTTTTTTAAGGATTTAGATTTATTAACAGATGATAAAATTGAGTTGATTACTCTTGTTTATAATATTAGATATACGGATGGAATATATTTATTTTATAAATATTATGATTTGTATCTGAATAATCTAAATAATAATGATTATTTTAATTATCTAAGTAACAAGTATTTATTATTTAATATAACCATCAATCCTAAACAGTATAGATACATTTTGAAATATATAGAATCCCTAGATTATACATATATAAAAATACTTATTAATATTTTAAATGATACTAATATTAATTATGTATTAGAAAGTAAAAGATTATTAAATAATATGACGTGTATTAATTTAGATATAAATAATATTAAATCCCAAATAATAGAATGTTTTATAGATAAGATAAATGTCAATAATACATTATTGACCATTTTATCTTTACAATTTAATTATATGATAGATGATACTAGTTTATATTTACTTATTGAGTTAATTAGAAAGTATATTAAGGAATATAAAGATTATATATTTATAATTATAAATAGGATATTAGAAATTACAATTAATAAGGAATATTTTTTAAAAGAGATATTTTATATTCTAAGTGATTTTGTAATAGATAATAATTTTTATATAGAAGAGTGTGTCAGTACATTTTTAAATATATTTAAAAATCATAAAGATTTAATCGAAATAGAAGATTTTAGATTATTAATTAATAATATAGATAAAGATTTAAGAGTATCTTATTTCCTTGTGGAAATATTAAAAATATTAAATAATGATGATATAACAATAAAAATTATAAGAAATCAAGATATTTCTAGTAAGCATAATTTTTTAGCTTATGCTTTTGATTTAGAAATATTTTATAATTACTTAAATGTATATTTTCCGATACTAAAAGAGATTTATATTAGTAGAGATAATAGAATTGCAATTAAAGCTTTTACACACTTAATAAGAAAAGATACTAAGATATTTGATTATATTGTTACAGAGTCATTTATAAATAATAATGCAAGAATGTCTTGTATAGAAATATTATCTTCATTAATATTAAATATGTCATCAAGTGGAATATCAATTAATAATATTTATACTATTTTATACATCTATAAATATGATACTAATGGATTAATAAGAAAGAGAGTAAATGATATATTAAAAAATAAGATAGATAATTATAATATATTAATAAAATCAATATATAAGGATATATTTAATTATCTAGATATACATTATGACTCAATATTAGATCTAATTGAAAATGTGATTAATGAACTAGTAACAAAATACATTAGTGTAATAGATCTTGAATATTGTAAAAAATATAAAAACATATATCCTATAATTTTATTAGAAGGATTAAAAAACAATAAATTAATAAATGAATGTAAAGAATATCTTAATAATAATGATGATACAGATGACATAATAGATATATTGTTTAAAATAGATAAAGAATTTATTTATAAATATTTATCAGATCAAGAAAATATAAATATAAAATTATTAGAGAAGAATCCAACACATATTTATAATTTATTAATGTATAATAATGATCTTATTAATAACATTGATATTATTAAATTACTAAATAATGATGATAAAAAGAATTTGTTTGTTTATATAACAAAATGTAATGATAAATATACTAAATCCTTAAATTATCTTATACAGAGTATTCCTAATTTAGATATTTATAATTATGATATAAATATTATTTATTCCTATTTAACAAATAGAAATGATAATTTGTTTGATAAAGATATTAATTTATTTAAAAAGGTGTTTAGTAAGTTTGATAATGATAAGTTACAGATATTAATAAATAAAAAGAATTATAAATATTTACTAGAAGTAACTTATAAGAATATTACTAATTATAAAGAATTAGTAAATACACTAATATGTTACAATAATATAAAAAGTATAGAGAGATTATTTGAAATATACAGTTTAGTAGAGGAGTCATGTAAAAATAAGATTGTTAATTATTTGATTTATAACTTTTTAATTTACGAAAATCGAAGTACAGTTAAAAATATATTTAAGAGTATTGCAAAAGATAATATTTTAAATGATATTAAAAATGACGTAATAGATTTTATTATTAAAAATTAAAATTTTGAATTAATGACATATTGTTAAATCACTGTAATGTAAATTGTTTAATTAATGACATATTGTTAAATCACTGTAATGTAAATTGTTTAATTAATGACATATTGTTAAATTACTGTAATGTAAATTGTTAAATTAATGACATATTGTTAAATCACTGTAATGTAAGTTATTGCATTACAGTAATATATAAAATAACATATTAATCTTAAATTAAGTTTATTTTGAAATTACTAAATCCTTAATATGTTTTTCTATGTGTCTTTCTTTTTCTAAATTTATAGGTATATAAAAGAAATATCTTTTTTTATTAATCATTATATACAAATTAGTTATAAAATAAACCCACCTTATAAAAAAGTACCTTCTTCCTAAAAAAAGAAAAGACAAAATTGATTCATAAATAGATAAATATAAAAAATTAAATACAAAATAAAAAATGTAAAAAACTAAATAATCCCCAAAAAAAGAAAATAAAAATAAAAAAAGTAATAAATATATACTACTAAATATATTTTCTCTAGATTTGTATAATAAAAAATCTTTATAAAACATATTTCTTATAAATTTTATATTATCATTTTTACATTTAAAACAAAATGGTAATTTTTTAAAATAATCTATAAATGATGTACATCTAATAACATTACTAGTATTGTAATATAAAAGACATTTAGGACATAATCTATCTTTGATTGTGATATATTCTAAGTCATCCATTTCTACTCTTAAATATTTCTGTATATTGTTTTGTATTGTAAAATGTGATCTACATGTGGAACAATATCCATCAGTTACAGAATAATTGCAATATTGACATTTGTAAGAATTAGAAGTAGGAAAAAATGTAAATGTCATTTTAATAGGGGTAAAATAATTGTGCATAAAAGGGTAGCTTATAATAGTTAGTAAGAGGTTTTAATAAGTATTTAAAATGTAAATGTCATTTTAATAGGGGTAAAATAATTGTGCATAAATGAGTCAATGAGAAATTTTATAGATTTGTATTATCAGTTCTAATATTTATATGATTCAATTATAGACAAATAAGAAAGCACTATATTTATAATATAAATATAATTATTGCTTTTATCTTTGTTGTAAGCTTATTTTTACTTTATGTTATTAATTTTAATAATATAAATACATGTATATTATTTTTGATATTAACTAATTTACTTTCAGCAATTTTAATTTTAAAAGATCAAGTGTATGTTTATTGAAAGAAGATCAATTGTATTTTATTAATAAAAGATCAATTCTATTTTATTGTTTGTATGTTTATTAATAAATTTCTGTTTATTAATAAACAAATATGTTTTCTCTAAATTATCTTTCCTGGTATTTATCACTCAATTCTTCATCTTTTTTTGAGTCTACTATCAAAAGCTTAGATAAAACTAGTCTTTTAGGGATTTTTAATAACCCTGTTAAAAGATTTATAAATGGGTATTATTTTATAGATAAAATTAATAATAAGATTATAATGAAATCTTCTATGGATCTTATAAATAAACCTGAACAATCTTGTTTATTTATAGGTCCTCATATAACACTAGAAAATATAGATATCAATCTCCCTAAATGTATGACTATATTTTATTTGTCAAATGTGGAATGTAAGAAGGAGACAATACTTGAAAGGTGGTATTCTAAATTAGGACTTTATCCCAGTGAAGAAAACTATTTTTTATTAAATGAAAAAATAAGTCAAGAAATATTAATAATGATATTTAATAGATCAAATATTATTTTAAAATATACTAAAAAAGAAGTTATATCATATTTAACTTTGTTTGGAATGTACTCGTGTCTAATTGTTATATTTATATGTATGACTAGTATATTATTTTTAATTTGTGGGATATATTCAACTTTCAATCCGATTATTACCGAAGTAGAACTGGAAAGATTTAAAATAATAAAATATAGAGATCTTCAGGTTGTAAAAGAAGAGTCATGCCTTATATGTTTTGAAGATTATACTGATAATGATGATATCAGAATATTATTTTGTAATCATTATTTTCATAAGAAATGTGTTGATAAGTGGCTATGTGAACAATCTTCAAGGTGTCCATATTGTAGGTATACGAATAAATATTATGATGAAATATAATAAAATGATATTTGTATTTTTACTATTTAACCTTACAAAGAATAAATGACTGAAAAATAAACTTAGTTTACTGTTATTATATCTTTAGTATTGTGATATAAGAGAAGTTTCCAAAATATAAAATAAGTTACATTTTAGAGTTATATTATTTATGACGTCATAAATAATATAACTTTAAATGTAATAAATATTATTTATAATACATTAACTCTAAAAAACAATTAATATTATTCATAATACATTAACTATACAATGTATTTGATTTTATGTTACTTCATATCATATTATATTTATAATGGGAAATCCTTTAACATGTCTATTAAAATTTTACTATATGTAAAATGTTTAAATTCTTCAAAGTACAAGTTTAATAATATAGTATAAACATAACACTAGAAATTATATTATATTATATAATGTTAATGTTATTATATAATATTGTATAAATATAATGTTAATTTCTTAAAATATAACACTTTATGTTAGTACATTATATGATGTTAAATTACTAGTATTTAAAAGTGATTTATTTAAAATTCTCAAAAAAGCTATCAAATTTTTCAACTTCATTACCACGAGGTAATAAAATTAAATCTGACGTAAATTCTGAGTCAAAATTTGAAATATCACTACCAGGTACAAAATCGGGTTGAATTTTTAAATTATAAATATCATTCCAATTAGTATCACTAAAATATTCATGTTTTTTAATTTCTTGTAAAGTCATTCTTTCTTTAGGATTTTTTACTAATAATTTTTGTATTAGATCTTTAACATTTTCAGATATCTCAGTATTAAATTCAGGTTCATCTTTTAAAATTGATTGACATATGTCCCTATTAGTAGCACCAGGAAATGGAGGAGTCTTAATATACAATTCGTATAATATAACCCCATATGACCATAAATCTACTAAACTTGTATATCCTTTGTTTATTATTATTTCAGGAGCTATTGTGTCCAATGTACCACAAAATGTGTAGGTGACACTTTCCCGAGTCATATTTTCTTTGCATAAACCAAAATCGCATAATTTCACATGACCTTCTTTTGTCAATAAAATATTATTGAGTTTCAAATCTCTGTAAATAATTTCATTTTTGTGTAAATATTCCAAACCTAATAAAATTTCACTAGCGTATAATTTTAAGTTTTCAGTAGTGAATTTTCTCTTTAAAATATGATGAAACAAATCCCCACCTTGCAAATATTCCAAGGCAAAATAAATATATTTTTTATCTTGAAAACAAAAATACATATGATTTAAAAAAGGATGATTACATTGAGATACCTTTTTTAATATTCTTCTTTCTATGTCTACATATTTAGCTTCATTTTGACACATCATTTGGTCTTTTCTTAGTATTTTTAAAGCTATAGTTTCATTATTTTTTTTTAGTCTAGATATAATGACTTTACCAAAATTACCTTTTCCTAGTGTTTTAATTAATTCGAAATCTTCTATTTTATATTTTTGTAATTTAAAATCTAAATTAGTTTTTTTAGGTGTAAATTTACACATAGAAGTTCTTAAACGTAAATCTAATTGGCAGGAATCAAATAAAAAGTTTTCACATTCTAAATGGAAACAGTGATGACATCTTGTACATGTAAGTATAAAATCCCCTTGTATTCTATCACCACAATGATAGCAATACCTAAAACCTGACAAATTGATTTTTTTTAAATTATGAGATATCCCATAATTTTTATTGTACAAATTAAAATGTCTATCTTCTTCTACGACTCCTTTACAATTAAACAAAATTAAATCTGAACATTTTTTATGACACGTAAATTTACATCTAAAACATCTGTAACAATTTACAAATAATGTTAGAAATGTATGACACACTCCACATAACCTGGGAGTATAAACACTCATTGTTTCTAATCCATGACCATTTTTGTATACACAAACTACTCCTGCATTCTTTCTTATCAATTTAATTTCTTTTTTAAATGTAACTTTAGTGTAAATGAAATTGTAATTTCCAAAATCAATATTTAAAAAGGTATCTTCCTTTTCTATAAAAAAATCACAAGGTATTAAAATGGACCCTAATATTATCGAATTACTTCCTATTAAAAATATTTCTAATTCTGTAGCAGATTCAAAAGCTACTTCTAATTTTTTATCTTTGAAATCGTAATTGATTTTTAAAATTGAGTCTACGTAGAAATGAACCCTTTCTATTTCAAAAATTGGATCAAACTCAAATTTAATAAAATTGAAATCTACACATCCACAAACCTTTTCAAAATTAGATTTGTAAAGTAAATTGATTCTATTTAATAGTTTTTCATATGTAACAATTTTATATTTACTTAAATCTATCATATCTTTCACTACTTGATGACATATACTATCTCCTTCAATTATCTTTTTATAGCCTATTATAAGATTCTTTTCTATATGTATTTTATTACTTAATCTTTCAACACTCACTAATCTCTCCGTAGAAATATTAAAATTATTGTCATAATCTTTTTGTTGTTCTTCTATTTTTTTAATTTTATATTCTATACTTTTTTTCTCTAGGCCTGTAACCTTTGAAAGCATTTCATTAAGTTTGGACAAAAGATGATCAAAATTACCCATGAAAATATAAAATTTTAAATTTTATAATTAATAATGTTTATGCAATAAAATAAACAAATTTGTAATAAATTTACAAATATAAAATTTTATAACTAATAGTGTTATTTAATGAATTTACAAATATAAATTAAAAGTTTAGAATTTAATTAGAAAAGTAAAATTTTTTATATCAATATTATTACGAAGAAATTGATAAATCATTTATGCATAAATGATAAATTACCTATATAAATGAAAACTGTAATTTGCATGAAAATAAAAAATAAATTGTGCATAAACTATAAATATTTCTTAGTTAACTTATAATGACATTATATACTAATAATAGTATATTGTACATAAACTATATATTGTTTTTGTTAAATTTATATTATAATAATATACTGTGCATAAACTATAAATATTTCTTAGTTGACTCATACTATAATATAATTAAATATTGTGCATAAACTATATATTGTTTTTGTTAAATTTATATTATAATAATATACTGTGCATAAACTATAAATATTTCTTAGTTGACTCATACTATAATATATAGAGTATATTTTATAGTTATGATAATATTAATAAGATATTCTGCATAAATAATATTAATTGAATATTCTGCATAAATAATATTAATTGAATATTGTGCATAAATGATATTATTCTGCATAAATGAAAATACAAATATATAAAAATAAATTACAATTTTATAATAAATATTTTTTAGCTTCTTCTTTTTGCAATTCATCCATATTATTTTCAATTATTTTGTAAACTTGTGATTTTATATTATTTTTAAATATAGAAGATCCTTTAATTCCTTTAGATAAAATAAATATTTGCTTATTGACCTCTCCTTCTTCAAATATAAAATCTATTACAGGTTTTTCTAATTTAATATCTAAATCCTTTTCTGCTTCTTTATACTCCTCATTATATTTAAAACTTAATGCCAATTCATCTAACAATCTTTTACTTTCAATAATATCAAAAACAGATGAATCTTCTTCTAATCTACAAATCCTTGAAATATTTATTCTAAACAAAATATTGTTAAAATCATCCATATTACTTATATTTATAAAATTTCTAAATCTATCAATTCCATTTTGTTTATCTCTTAATTCTACCTCTTTTTGTAAAAATTGTTTTTTTAGTTTTCCTAATAAAAGTTCTAAATCATCAATTTCGCAATTAGAAATATTCTCATTTATAAAACAAATAGTTTCTATAGGTAAAATAAAATATAAATCTTTAAAAAAATCTAATATTTTTTTATTACAATTATTAAAAATAAATTTAATATCTGTATCAATCGACATTGTATTGAGAAATGTGGATTCTACCTTAATTAAAAATTTATAAGTCTCTAAAACTGTTGATATTGTTTGTTTTAAATTTTCTACTTTTTTAGAATCCTTGTTTAATATTAACAATCTTTTTAAATATTCTGTTAACTCTTTTTCATATCTACTTTTCGCATTTTTAGTGTAAAGGTCACATAACTTCTCATAAAAAAATTTGTGTTTTTTGACATTTTAAAAATAAATTTATATTGTTCTAATTTTTTGTATAAATCACTGTGTACTTGAAAATCTCTAGTATCTTGTTCATCTTTTAATAAATTTGTTATAAAACAAACAAATTTACTATAAAATTTATTTATTGCTTCTTCTATGCGATTTTGTTTTTCTACTACCACTCTTATTGTAAATTTATCTTCCGAAAAGTTTTCCAGGATATCAAGAGCTTCTTCTATTCTAATTATTCCTTCTTCATTAAATGGTTCTGTTTCAAGTGATATAAAATATTCTTCCTTTATTTGTAATTTAATTAATAACTCTTTTAGATTTTCATAAATTGATGTCTGATAAAATATTTCATTTTCTAATTTTGTATTTCTTTCTTCGATGTCTTTCATCTCATTAGCCAGTTTGTCTAATTTTATGTGGTACAATTCAAAATTTGTGTCAATAGATAATACTTTATCTTTAATTAAATTTATATAGGGGATTATATTTGTAAACATTTTTATATTATTTTCTAAATCATCTATTGATTTATCAGTGTATTCTGTGGATTTGTTAGACAAAAAAAGATCGTCAATTTCTTGTTCCATGGGTTGATTATTTTAACTTTTTAAATCTCAAAATAAAGTCGGAAACTAATAAATGGAATTTTGATTAAAAGTAATATCAAGTGAAAAAATTATTGAATAAGTGCAATGACATTTTCTTACACTTGTCTTATTAGATTACGATAAATGTCTAAATTAACGTATAGTGGCCAATTAAAAGTTAGGTTTTGTTTTACCTTATTTTTTATAAAAAAAGCGTATAAGATTTGTAGTAATATTAGAAAAGTATTGTATCAATATAAAATATCTAATTGTTAGAACAATTTTTGAATCTACTAAACACTGATATTTATTACTAAATTAAGAAATTTCCGAATTTGACACTCTTTAGCAATTATATATTTTATGTAATTTCTCTAGATAATTCAAAACAATCTATTGAATATTGACATAATAAATCTACAAACATTTAGCTTATTTTTTGTATGTAAAATACTTCATTGGTCTATTGCATTTATTGCTATTTTAAAATTTACTTTTATCATCGCTTATGCATAATTTTTTTTACAAATAAAAAATGTAAAATAAAAAATTTTATTTTTTTGAAATATGATTAACCAAATCAGCTATTCTTGTAGCGTAACCATACTCATTGTCATACCAAGCAATAAGCTTAAAAAACTTATCACCCATTTGCATACTTGCTTTATAATCAAATATGCAACTCCTTGGATCCTTAATAAAATCTGAGCTTACAACCTCATCTTCGGTAATTCCAACAATATTAGGCATTTTTTTACTTTCTTCGAAAACAGCATTTTTAATAGATTCAAGATTCGTAGATTTTTTAAGTCTTACTGTTAAATCGACAACACTTACATCAAGAATAGGAATTCTCATTGACATACCATTAATCTTTTGATTTAATTCAGGTATAACCTTACCAACAGATTTAGCAGCACCTGTGGAAGCAGGAATAATATTTTGCATCCCACTTCTACCATCTCTTTTACTTTTTTTTGTAATTCCATCAACAATTTTCTGTGATGCGGTTGCAGAATGAACAGTAGTCATGAGACCTTCTTCAATACCAAAATAATTATTTATAATATTAGCTAATGGCGCTAAACAATTTGTCGTGCAACTTGCATTACTAATTACTCTTTCACCATTAAATTTTTCATGATTTACACCATACACAAACATTGGCGCATCTTCGCTTGGTGCAGAAATTATTATATTTTTTACATGTTTGTGTAATTCACAATCCTTAATTGTTTTAAATACACCAGTACACTCAATTACATAATCAACGTCATATTTATTCCATTCTATTTCAGATGGACATTTCTTTGTAGACAAAACGGTTTCTTTTTTATTGTAAACAATCGTTTCATTTTTTAATTCAACTTTTGAATCATTTCCATACACAGTATCATATTTCAGAAGGTAATACATATAAGATACATCCAAAAATGGATCATTTACTAAAGGTACCTCAATTCCTCTGTCTCTTAATATTTTGTAAACTAGTTTTCCTATTCTTCCAAAGCCATTTATACCAACTCTGTATCCCATAAAAAAAAATAAAAATTTTCTTTTATATTATCATATTGCAATTTATTGGTTACATTTGTTTTAACTGCCATTTAAACTTACAAATCAAATTAAAAAGTTTTGTAAGTCAGGTATTATTTTTTTTTGTACAATAATATAATCCCTAATTATGATTGTAAACTTACTTAACAGATTTAAAAATGTCATTTTAAAACAGAAAATAGTCATCCAATTATTTTTATTATTGTCAGGTACCATATTAATTTTTAAGAAACCATCTCAAACAAAAGTAACAGCCAATACTTTACTTTTCAAAAAATTAGAATATCCATATAAAATATCACCTATAAAATTTATTGATGAATTTGATAAGATAAAATCTCCCGCAAATACAATTTTAATAGTTTGTGAGGAAAAAGATTCATCAAATTTAGATTTAATATATGGATCAATAAAAAATTTTACAGGTTCTTACAGAGACATAGTTGTTACTAAAAAACGTAAATTATATTCAAAATACTTTACAGTAATTTATTTATCATTTGGTGATGAAACGCATACAAAAATTTTTCCGTTAAAAAATACGCAGCCCAACTCAGACTTAGCTAGCATTTCTTTATTTTATTTTCCAAATAAGTATTTTTTTAATATTAGAGATTTAATTTATGAACCCGATTTAAATTTTGGTTTTACACTTTTTGTACAAATTCAATATTCGAGACAAGATATAAAACATTTTTTTACTTTTATTAGGTCTTTAGTCAATGTTGATGGGTTTACATCTGGTAAATATTTTTATATACCTTTTCAAAATACAAATATAGATATAAGTGATCTATTTTTGTTTTGTTTATTTGTTTTTTTAAGTCATTTTTTAGATTGGATTACAGAATTCAAAAGTGGCTGTTCAGTTACAACATTTTTAAATTTCTCTTTTTTTTATTTTTTCCCGTTAAGTGCACCCATTTGTTTATATTTTAAACGTGAGAGAATATTTTTAGCTTTAATTTATTATTTTATTCATTTTAGGTATGGTTTTATTTGTTTTATATACTTGTATATTTTAGGTTTAACAAAAACAATACCAAAATTAATAAAAAAATAAATAATCTTTTTTTTTGTATTCCTAGGCTGATTAAATTTGTTATTTAAATCGTCGTTATAAATTTGCATAAAGTATAATTTAGTATTGGAAATTTGCATAAAGTATAATTTAGTATTGGAAATTTGCATAAAGTATAATTTAGTATTGGAAATTTGCATAAAATACAATTTAGTATTGGAAATCATTAATATTCTATTGTTTTTTTATCTACTGTTTTTAAACACCTTAAATTTTTCTATAGGTGTTAAATTTAAAATGAGATGTTTCCAAGAGAATCAAAAAAACTTAATACTAAAATCTTATCCTTGAAATTACTAAATAATTATTTTTATCAACAATATTAACATATAACTTATACTATTTGGTCTATATAGACAAGAGACACCTATTATTAACAACATAGCTTATTATTTATCAATTAAAATCCTAGCTAATATTCATTTAGATAGTATACAATTTTGAGTAAACCCCGAAACTTCTCTTTCTTGAATCTCAGACTTTGACCATTAGATGCCAAACTGCAATTAGATGGTAAATCGTGTAATTTACCAAGTCAACTACTAATAGTATCTTACCATACCAAGGGTTTACTGGAATTTGTAAATGTGTTATAAGCATATAGGTTTATGACTATCAGGCTTCTTAACCTTCCTGTTAAAATTAAATCTTGAAAGGCTTCTTCTCAATATGTTTTTACAAAAAATCTCCAAACAGAATTTTTACATGTTTTTACAATTATAACAATTTTGTGCTAGTGTTTGGAATTTTAAAGTCTATACAGCAAGTACAGGCAACGAGTTCAAAATCGTAGTTTTTTGTTTGGTGTTATAACCAGTGAGTATCTATGGTGTTTCAATCAAAAGTTAGAATAATAAAACATTTAATAATTAAAAACAGTATTTTACAATTTGTAAACTGAATTATTAAAAAATAATTTTTTAGTCCTAATGGAAGAATTGCTAAACAGTCTCTCTAAAAAATTACAAATTACAACTTTTGAATTGAGAAAAATGATAAAACAATTGTTAGAAAAAGAATCTTATGAAGAAGACTTACTAGAGCTTTTTGGTTTAGAAAATATATCAGCGGTTGAACAGATTTGTGAAAATAAATTACTTTTTAGAGAAACAGACGAAAATGGTAAAAATAATAAATATTTTGTTGAATTTTGTCTACCTGAGTTCGAAACTATCGACAGTGATCCAAAATCTCTCCTGTCTGTTAATTGCACGGGAGAGAATTCAAAATATTTTGAATATGCGAATTTTAATCCAATACAATCAAAGGTATTTAATTGTGCTTATAAAAGCGATAATAATTTTTAGTCTGCGCCCCAACAGGGTCTGGTAAGACCGATGTGGCTTTTTTAAGCGTATTACGAGCTTTAAATAAAAAAAATTCAAAAATTGCTTACATTGTTCCAATGAAAGCACTCGCGAATGAAATAACGTACAAATATAAACAAAAATTAAATAAATATAAAGTTATTGAATTTACAGGAGATACAGAAATTTCTAATTTTGAGTTGAGCCAAAGTGATGTCATAATTTGTACTCCTGAAAAATTTGATGCATACACCCGCAAATTGAACAATATATTTATGACTTTTTTAACTTTAGTCGTAATTGATGAGATTCACATGTTGCAAGACGATAGAGGAAGTGTTTTAGAAACGATAGTTTGTAGAATATTTAGATATATAGAATTGAGACAAAAACATATTAGAATAGTAGGCTTGTCGGCTACTTTACCAAACTACGAAGATGTGGGAAAATTTTTAAAAACTGACAAAATTTATAATTTTGATCAAAAATATAGACCAGTGTCTTTAAAAACTTCTATTGTAGGAATTTATCAACATACAACAAAAAAACAATTTGACGAATTATTTGTTGAAAGAATTGACAGTCTTAGGCGTCATAAAAAACAAATATTAGTTTTTGTTAATTCAAGACACGAAACAATATCCACAGCCAAATTGTTGGTAAATCAAGATTTTGCCTCCGAAATAGACAGAAAATGTAAATTAAATGATAAATTAGAATATTTATTAAGTTTTAGATTGGGTGTGCATCACGCAGGATTACCTAGAAATATAAGGTTATATATGGAAAATAAATTCAAAAATGGCGAGATTGATATTTTAGTATGTACAAGTACATTAGCATGGGGAGTTAATTTACCAGCACATGTAGTTATCATAAAAGGAACTACTTATTATGATCCTAATTTAGGTAAGTTTAAAGATTTAGGAATTTTAGATATTTATCAAATTTTTGGAAGAGCTGGCAGACCTCAGTACAAAATCAAAGGAGAAGCTATTTTATTTACTGAATATAAAAAAGTCGGAGATTATTTGAAAATGATAAAAAATAATCAAGAAATCGAAAGTCGTTTATTACGTCATGTTGCGAATTTAATGAATTCTGAGATATATTTAAATAATATCAATAATATTGCAGATGGATTGAGTTGGTTCCGTAATACTTTTATGTACGTAAGATTAAAGAAAAATCCTAGTTTTTATGGATTAGGTGAAAAAGATTTAATGACGAAGATGGCGTTTTATCAGAATATATTTACCTTACAATAAAAAGGTTAGAAGAATGCTATTTAATAAAAATTAATAAAAATGAAACAGATTCCTACACGTGTTGGACTTTTTGTTCGACTGAATTTGGTAGAATTGCCTCGTTTTTTTATTTAGAACACGAAACAATTTTTAATTGGTTACAAAATGTTGATTTTTTAGGAAATGAAGATGACGTCATCAATTTATTAATTAAAAATAAAGATTTTAGTAATATACAAATGAGAAACGATGAAGAATTTAATTTGTTAGAAATGGCATCGAATATGGAATTAAATATTGAAAAATCTGATGATTATAAAGTATACGTTTTAGCTCAAGCCTATTTAAAAAAATATCTTGTAGCTAATTTTGCTTTAAAATGTGATCTTGCATATATCGGGAAAAATTTAGAGCGACATTTAGATGCTTTTTTAGATTTTCTTTCGCATTTAAAAAAATGGAATATTTTGTACACAACTTTACAACTTGTAAAAAAATTTAATACTAAAAAAAAAATTTTTTTATCAGAGCCAAAATACAAAATTGATATTTACGACTGTGAAAATTTTCTAAAAGTATTTTTAGAATCTGAAAATTTAGAATATTTTTGGATTATAATTTACAATGACGAATTCCCTTGTTTTATATCAAAAAGCTATAAAAATTTTTGTGACTATATTTTTTGTCAAGTAAAAAATTTTACAAAGATTGAAATTTTTGATACACAGAGAAATGATTTTTACGAAGGAAACTTTCCTATAAAAAAAGAAGAGAATATTAATTTTTTTTTAGAAACAGGGTTTCATTTTTGTAAAGAAAAAAATCAAAAAATTTTTTTATTAGATTTTGAAAAAAGCTGCGAGCATTTACAAACAGTAAATGAACACGGTTGTTTTTACAAAGATAGTACAGGGAAACTTATTATAAATAGTAAATATTCTATAAAAATAGAATTTTATGTTTCTAATATTTTATCATATAAAGAATTTATTAGGCAATTTATTAATATTTCTATAATCTATTTACAAAGTAGTCGACCAATAATTATAATTTGTAGATCTAAAAAAGATTATAAATTGCTTTATCAAGAAATTACCACAAGACTGGCTATATTAAATTTTGAGAAAGGGAAATTTAAAAGTAAAAAAATTGTTGACGATGTAAGTAAAATATCAGAAAATTGTATTTGTATTGTAACAATGGAAGAAGCTCTATTATATGAAAAAAATGTTTTTATTATATTTTTAACTTGTAGAAATACTAAGAATATTTTATATTCTGTTTTTGATATTTTACGACTTTCTGATCGAAGAGATGTATTGATTTTTGAAAATGAAAATTTTGTAAATTATTTTAACAGTAATGTTCTACAATTAAATTAATGTTTATAATTCTTATAATTTATAATTTGTATTTAGAAGTAACATCTGTAAATGTTTACTTGTATGCTTATAGCAAATTTATAATTATTTGTATGTTTATAAATATTTATAGAACATTAATAATAAGTAGAATATCTTTATATAGACAAAACATTTGTAGTGTTTACTTGTATGTTTAAATATTTATAGAACCTTAATAATAAGTAGAATATCATTATATAGATAAAACATTTGTAAATGCCTACATGTATCAAAATAAAACATTGATATATTAACTAAACTACAGTATATAAAAATATATTTTACCATCTCATTTTAAACTAAATTTGTGTTTAAGTTTATAAAATACAAATTTTAAAATCAACCCTCAAATGTTTGTAGTTTTATTTTTTATGAAAGTTTTCTGTGAAATTTTGTTATTTGATGAAAAGAACAAAACAAGGAAAGTGGTCTTCGATGTAACTGGTGATCAAATTTGTAAAGGATATTTTATGCCTCTTAATAACAAAAATGGAGAATTCAAAATTTCAATTGATGCAAAAAAAGGTAGTAAATTTTTTAAAACAGAAATAAAAGAAAACGAAAGAAAAGATTTTGCTTTTAATGTCACAGATAACAAAGATTTAATTTGTGAAATCCAGTTTATTCCACAAAAAAAGTCGAACAATTATGCCACTGAACTTGAGTTACATTTTGAAACACAATTTGATACTTTCAGAAAAGAAGTAGCTAAACAAGTCAGAGTGGAACCCGCTACATATTCTCTTACGAAAATTGGTAACGTAATGTTAGAAATGAATAATCATATTGAAAAGCTTATACGGAAAATGTCAATCGTAGAACTTGAAAATAAGAAAATGTTCTTTATTGCTATTTTTTTATCAGCTGTTGTACTTTGTATTTACGTTTCAGTGGAAATTTGGTTATTTCAACAATTACGAACATTCTTTAAAACGAAAAAACTCATTTAATTAAAAATTTATTTTTTTGTAAGATTTGACAAAACTTAATATTTTTTTCCCGTCACGTTTTTTATTTAAACCGTTAGAACTTTTAAATGTTCTTGAAAAATCACTTTTTAATTTTTCTTGTGCTCCTCCTTCAAAAAAGCCAATCAATAAATTTAAACCAAATTTTCTATAAATCCATTCAGACTTGAAAAATTTAACAAAGTCTTCATTGACATTAAATAAATTGTGATCCATCAACAATTTAATTAAGTTAATATATTTTGTATCTGGGGAATCAGTGTTATTTAACAATAACCCATAAAAAATATTATTTTTTAAATTATAAAAATTCGATAAAATTTCTTTAACTTTCTTAAAATTTCGTAATTTGCAAAAATTCTCTGTAACTTTCAATAAAACGTTAGAATTTTTCATTTCCGCTGTGCAATGTAAAAAATAAAAATCATTTTCTTGTGGGTATTTTTTTATTAGCGCAAGAATCAAAAAAACACCAAATTTGTCATTTACAAATTCAGAAAAATTGGGCTTAATAATCTCAAAACTAATTTTAAACTTTTTTCATCTGAAATTTTTATTAAATTCTCGAAAATATAAGTATATAGTTTGTCACAAATGTATTCTCGTTTATAATATTTTCTTATTAAAGCTCTTATAATACTTTTAGAATATTGTATTTGTAAATATTCAACAATTGTAATTAGACAGTCAACAGAAATCTCATTTTCTAAAATTTTTATAATTTCAATTTTAAAATTTTTACAAAAACATAAAAAAAATTTTCTAATAACATGTGTGCCATTTTTATCAACACATAATTCACGAAAATTATCTACTATCGGTTGAAAACAGCTTTTATATAAATTGATTTTTTGAGTATCCTTCATTTCAGAAATTGTAGTATAAACAACTTCTAAAAATTTTGATCCTGTTTTTTTTAATGCTAAAAAATGAATATTTAAAGATTTACACAGTTTTTCAATTTGTAAAATATTACTTTTTTTTACGAGTAGTTCAAAATTTATAACTGACTCAAGATTTAGTATTAAACGCTCTTCGTATCCTTTTATTTCTTTATAAACATTATTTAACAACTCAGAATCATCTACAATGTCAAAATCAATATTTAAAAAATAATTTTTTATCGATTCAAAATCGCTCATAGGGGAAAAAAATTCTATTAATTTTACATTTATTTTTTATTATATTTTGTTATAAAAACATGATTAAGTGCAACTTCTAAAGTCATTCTCTGGTTTTTATTGTTTACTAACAATTGTTCTATAAAATCAAAAGCAATAGCACTCATCGTTTCCGGTCTAGAAATTTCCCCCGTAACAATTTTACGTTTCGCTTCTCGTAAAGATCGCGGTTTTATTTCAAAAGGTGGTTTACCTACTAAAAACTCATACGTTAATATTCCCAAACACCATATGTCTATGTTATGATCATGAATTTCATTATTTAACATCTCCGGAGATAAATATTCTAGTGTTCCGCAAAAAGTCATGCGTTTTTTATCGTTATTTTTTACTGCCCACCCAAAATCAGCCAATTTTAATCGATCGTCCGATCCAAGTAATAGATTTTCGGGTTTAATATCTCTGTGTATTACATCATTTTTGTGCATGTAAATTAAAGCATTTATTAATTGTTTGATGTATAAAGAAGTTGTTTTTTCTGTAAATTTTCCACCAGTTTCATTTAAGATTTTAAAAAATTCTCCTTTACCTGCGTATTCTAAAATTAAGTATAACCTTTCCGCATCATAAAAATACCCATACATTCTTAAAATGTTTTCGTGTTTTAACCTCCTATGAATATCTATTTCCCGTCTAATTTGTTTTGCAGTTTCTTTTGTTAATATTGAATTTCTTTTAATAATTTTCAAAGCTACTATATAGCCTTTATTTTTTTCTTTAGCCATCCAAACTTCACCAAATTTACCTCGACCTAACGGCTTTCCCAATATAAAATCGTCAATTGTAAAAAAAAATTTACAATTCATAATTAGGGTAAAATAAAACAGTAAATA
This sequence comes from Cotesia chilonis, assembly GCA_018835575.1. Taxonomy (NCBI): domain Eukaryota; kingdom Metazoa; phylum Arthropoda; class Insecta; order Hymenoptera; family Braconidae; genus Cotesia; species Cotesia chilonis. Next base: position 148,249 of record RJVT01000149.1, read on the forward strand.
TAAAATCAGTTTATTCTTTTTCTGGTACTTGCCAGATTTGTAAAATATTATCTTCTGATACGCTAGCAATCTCGTATGGTTCTGCTGGATTCCATGTAATGTCAAAAACATTGTCAGTATGTCCACCATGTAAAAAAATCAATTCAGGAGGCCCATCCTTAGCATCCTCTTCAGATAAAATTAATCCATTAGGGATAGATCCCATAAGCAAACTCTTCTATCTTTACTAGCAGAAGCTAAGATATTTTCATAATGTGGAGACCACTCTACTTTTCCTATTCCTTTAGAATGAAAAAGTAATCTGTTTACTGGAATATTCATATTTCTAATATCCCAGATTTTCACAGATTTGTCTTCTGAACCAGTACAAAGGTAAAACGAATTAAGAGGAGAAAAACTTACTGAATAAATTTCCTCATCATGAGCATTTTCAACAACTGTGCACGGTTTATTAATTTTTGTATCCCAAATAACTAAACTTTTATCATCGCTTACAGAAGATAAAACATTTGGATTACAAAAACTGTACGAGATTTCGTTAATTGGCTTTTTATGTAATTCTAATTTAGTTTTACAAGTTGCTTCACTTTTAGCTTCTGGTAAATCAAAAATACAAATTGCGTTATCATCTCCTGCAGTCGAAATTTCGTTAACAATATAAGGATTCCAACAAAGACCAAATCCACCAGCAGAATGACCCTGTAAAGTGATATCTGGTATTGCACTATTACTTGTAGCTAAATGTTTTGTATAATCGTAGATATGCACTTCACTTGTATCAAATCGTGCAGCAATTAAGTGGAAAGCTTTTGGGTTGTATCTTACGATATTTGGAGGAGCTATTACTGGTATTGACTGGTCAAATTTAAAGCTTAAATCTCCACCACAATCATCACTTAAAACTTCGTCATATTTATCTGGGAATTCTACTGTGGCTATATGAATGTATTCTTGTTCGGTAGAGTTTGTATTTGTGCTTAGCAAAAGCCTTTGAGAAGTTTTTTCCTTTTTTTCGTCTCGTTTACTATCAGGAAAATATTGAATAGATAAAGATGGCCATTTTAAAGCGTGTGAGAACATCAAATCGTAAATATAAGGTACGTTTTTTCTCCAAATATTGTATTCTTCCAAAATTTTGTTTTTTTCAGACATTTTTAGGGAGTATAAAATTTTTTAACAAAAAATTATTGAAAAAGAAATTAATTTTTCAAATCCAACCTGCAAATATTTTACAGATAAGATTAATAAAAATATTTTTTTATAGATGAAATAATTTTTGAAAAAAATATATTGTTTAGAAAGAAATTGAAAATTAAAACTTTTAAAATGTACACAAGAAAATAAATTAATAAAAATTTTCAATGTAAATTAAATACACAGAAATAAAGAATTGTTTATAAATTTTTTACAAAGATTTATTAACAATATTAATTTATTTATAAATATATTAAAAATATATTTATAATTTAATTAATAGCTTTAAATATATTTTATAAATTGTAAACATATTTATTATCTAATTACACATTTAATAAATATATTTACAATAGTGTATTGAATTAAAATATATTAATAATTGTGTATAAAATTCAAATATATTTATAATTTAATTAATAGCTTTATTAATATATTAATAAATAGCATTATTAATATATTAATAAACAATCTAATAAATATATTTTGTAAATGTAAAATTAGATTATAAATATGTTTACAATAGTAAATTGAATAGAAAGCTATTTACAATCAATCATGCATAAAAACATAAGTAGAATATAAAGAAGTCTTAAAATGTACACAAAAATATTTAAAATATTTATTTAATTTAAAAAAATCCACTAAATCTACCAAAGAAATCTTTTGCATTGCCGCCAATGAATTCTTCTGCTCCTTCATAACTTTCTTTATATTCTCGTTTTTCTTCTGGTATTGTTCCAAATTCCGATTGTTTTTTTACAGCCAAGCTATTGGAAACTTGAGCAGGAACATAATTTAAAGCTTCTGCCAATTTATTTTTATTGATATTTCGATCTATAATTATATTTGGATCAAGAATTAAATCACCATATGAATTACTATTTTGCTTTTTAAATCCTTCTCCTTTTACTACAAGACATTTTTTCAAGTCTTTAAAGGATTTACTGTTATTTCCAATTTCTTGCCATTTACGTGATCAAAAGAATTTGTCCACCAACTAGTGCCGTGTAAAGAGGAATGTCTACTTTACAAATGACATGATTGCCATTTCTCTTATATTTAGAATCCTTAGAAATATTAACAATAAAAACAATATCTCCTGGTACACATCCTTTTTTGTGATTTCCTTTTCCAGTAAAAGTATATTTTCTTCCATTTACTACTCCAGCCTCTATTGTCAAATCAATGTGCTCTTTACTTTCTACGTATTGTTTGCCTTTGCAGTCTGTGCATAAACTTCCTTTAATGACATGTCCTGAACCACTACAATTATGACAAACACTTTCCTGTACAGAAATAAGTGGTCCAAGTCTTCTATGGTGTTCTACTTTACCTTTTCCTTTACATGGACCACATGTCTCTACATTATCTCCTCCTTTTCCATGGCATTTACTACATTCTCTTTGTACTTTAACATTAAAACTAGTAACTTTACCCATAAAAGCTTCTTTAAAAGAAATTGTAAATTCGTATTCCGTGTCTTGGACTTTATGCACTTGATTTCTACGTGACCCGCCAGTAAATTGAGAAAAAATATCAAAAATGTCACTACCAGCTCCACCAAATCCAAAATCACCAGTCATTCCTGAATCATATTCCTGTTTCTTTTTTTCATCAAATAGAATTGCTTTTGCTTGATTACATTTAGAAGATTTTTCTTTAAATTCTTTTTCAATTTTAGCTTTCTCTTCATCAGTTTTACATTTTTTTATTGCAGCTTTAAAAAATGCCCCATCTGGGTGACATTCTCTTTGTTTTTTTGTAAAAGCTTTTTTAACTTCATCTATGCTTGCACCGGGTTGAAGACCTAATACTTCGTATAATCCTTGAGGATCTTGTGCCATAATAAAATTTGAAGGGTAAGAAATTTATATAAAAAAAAATTCTAGAAAATTCCGACTTCTCAAAAAAAAAATATTTAAAATATCACAAGATATTTAAAAACTATGAGTGTATTTACACATATGCTATTAATTACAAATATATTTTTATAAACATATGCTTTAAAATACATATATATTTTGTAACGTATTTACAAATATTTATAAAAACGTATATATAAAATTACAAATATAGTTACAAATATAATTACAAACATAGTTACAAACATAGTTACAAATACATTTATAAGCACAGTTACAAATATAATTACAATTTTATTTATAAACACAGTTACAAATATATTAATAAACAAAAGAAACAATTTTTTAATCTACTTTTAAAGTTTCACATACTTCACATTTATCTAAATTATGTTCATTAATAAAAGTACATGCTGAACATATCCAAGATCTCTTGTAATATTTTTGTAATGAAATTATAAAATTTTTAAAATCTTGTGTTTTTAAAAATTCATTAAAAACCTCCTTATCTTTTTTTACAACACAATTTAAAAATCCATTAAAATCTTGAAATTTGCTTTTTAATTTCATAAGTAAACTAAAATTAGAAAATTTCTCAAGAGAATAGTCCTCTTCAAAATATTCAGCATATTTTTTATTTGTCATTGTGCTATTTATATAAGTCCCATTTGTAAAAAGAGGATTTTGTTTATTTCCATGAGTCAATCTAACAATAAAATATTCTAAAGGTAAAAAAGGATCAGCTTGTACATTTTTTAGTGTTCCATCCTCATTTAACTTTTTATAAAAAATATTTTTTTTAGTAAAAAATAAATTTGAACTGTCAGTAGGTGAAATTAGATTATTTCTAGTAAGTGCCATACATTGAGAACTGACTTGATATTCCATTAGTTCAATCTCTCCAGAATTGTTTGCGGTAGCTATAATTGTCACAAAGTTAGAATTTAAAATTTTTTGATTTTCTATATTGGGAAACATAAATTGCATTTTCGAAATAAAGTCTATTTCTAAGGATGAAAGAAAAATATCATCTTTTAATTTTGAACTTGTAATTTGTCCATCAAATAATAAATCTGTATATATCATTCCAATTATTTCTAATCCCGTATCTTTTAAAAAATCGTCTTCAAATGTTTCATTAATTACAAATCCATCAGGATAATTTTCTTGTTCTGGTAACCAAATCCCGAGACAACGGCCTTTTTACCTAAAGGGACTAAATCATAAGGTTTATATTTCCCTATTAAAAGTCCAAAATGTTGTCTTCGAGTATCTCTCCAATGTTTTATAAAATTTTGCACCATATTTATGTCATCAAACTCTACGTGGTCTACCATTCTATATCTTTGTGGATTTAAATTTATATCTTTTTCTTGACAATTAATACACCTAATACTCTTTTTATGATCAGTGCATTTTTTAATAGTATAATCTTCCATAACAAATTCCTGATTTTTATATCGACACATTTCTTTATACGACCCATAGCTCAAATACTTAATTTTTTTATCCGCCATATATTTTGCATCCCAAGGATCGAGTGGCGCGCAATTTGCGCACATGACATTTGTCGCATGATTACATAAAAATTCATCTTTTTCGCGTTTAATATCTTTTTTAATAATTTCATAGTGTAAATACAAAGTAGACCCTTTAGAAATATTAAGATCGGGTGTAGAAGTCTTTTCATCTATTTTGTTTTGATTTTTCTCATCATATGATAAATTAAAAGAATCAATTTGAAATAACTCCTTAACTTTTTTATACAATTTATCATGTTCTCCTAATTCTATTCTTTTACGTTCAGAAGGACCTTTTATAAAAATAATCATCTCTTGTTTTGTAGGGTAAATATTCCTTCTAGAAATGTACAAAATAAAGAACCCTTTTTAATACCCTTATATGGAAAACGAATCTTCTAACAATGATTCAGATAAAATTACTTTAAAAATACAAGATCAAGAAGGATCAACTTTGGAATTTAAAGTAAGGAAGAATATTACATTTAAGAAAATTTTAAAAACTTTTGCTGATACTGTCCATAAAAATCCAAATGAACTTAGATTAACTTTTAATGGAAAAGTTTTAGGAATGAATGAAACTCCTGATATGAGAAATATGGAAGAAAACGATGAATTAGAAGTATTTGCTTTACAGGTTGGAGGATATTAAATTTATTTGATAAATAAAATCTTTAGCATAATTATATTGGTTTTTGCATAATTATATATTATTAATTCTAATATAAATTTAATATGAATACAATGAATATAAATATACAATTTAATTATCAAAATGATGTATAATTTAACCTTTAAAATGACAGTAGATTTAGAAATGATGTATAATCTAATTTTAGAGGTACATATAAAAAGTGTTTTATACTCTATTTGATATTTATGTTACGTTTATAATTAATATTTGTGTTATGTTTATAATTAATATTTGTGTTACGTTTTACTTCACAGTTACAATTAAAGCTACTATAGTAAATTGCATTGTCAGCATAAAGTGATTTAATAAAGAAATTTTAATACCCCATGAGAGGAAGCGATTTAAACAAAGCAATTTATAATTCCAACTTTTTTATCAAGAAAACATTATTTATGAGTTATTCTTTTTATAATATCCTTATCTTAATATTATTTTATTTCAATGGTAGATTTGCTTTTAATAGATTTTTTATTTCTACTCTACCAGAATTGTTAATAATATTTTTTATATTAAAAATTAGTAAACCACTAATTACAAAAAATAATAATATAGAAGAACTTGTAAATCCTGGAGCATCCTTATCTGGCAAGGGAATTCCTTCTATACTTTTTGATGGCCTTGTAATTACTATGATTGTAAAGTTTTTGATTTTTTATAGTTTTTGGTGGTGTGCTTTATATTTGCTTATTATATTTTCTACTTATTACGAGTTAATTTACAAAACATTTCAAAAATTAAAAAAAGATTGATTTTACCCCATTTTTATGTTAATTTTATATCTTGTGTGTTTTTTACTTATAAGAAATTATAAAAGACTTCTTTTATCTTCAAATATGTCTGATAATTTTTGTTTATTGATTGCGCATCCTGACGATGAATCTATGTTTTTTGGTCCGACACTATTAAATCTTACTGGTAATATTCGTATTATTTGTTTATCAAAAGGTGATACTTTATTTAAATTTGATTATCAAAGAGAATACGAGCTAAAAGCTCTTTGTGATAAATACAATTGGAAATTAGAAATGTATTCTTTTTTAGATAATGAAAATTGGTGTCCTGAAAAAATTTCTAATATTTTAGTTCTAAATTACTTATTAAACCCATTTACAACACTAATAACTTTCGATGAAAAAGGTGTATCAGGACATAAAAACCATATTTCATGTCATAAAGGTGCAAAAATATTTTCTAATAAATATAACGTAAAAACAATGTATTTAAAAAGTCTTAATATTTTTCAAAAATACGTAGCCAATTATCGAAAATCTAAAATAGAATTTATTTTAGGGTTTAAAGATTATTTTAGCGTTATAAAAATGATGTCATTCCATAAAAGTCAGTTATTGTGGTTTAGATATTTTTATTTGATGTTTTCTAGTTATACTTCATATAATTCCTACTAAAAAAATGCTCCGACTGGGATTCGAACCCAGGGCCTTCGCGTTATTAGCACGACGCTCTAACCGACTGAGCTACCAGAGCTTGATTTATTATAAATTATAATTTATAATAAAAACTAAACTTTTTAAATCTTTTCAATATTAGTCCCTATGGAGATTACTTTTACTAAGACTGATATTATGAAACTTCATTTTAGTGATTTTATTAAGTCATTGGGTAATTTTAAAACATTGTACAATGACACTGAACATTTTAAATACAATTTATCGTCAATTCATAAAAACTTTATAAAGTTAAAAAACGTTTTTAAAAATACAACTGATGTCTGTGAAGTATTTGAAGAACCCTGTGGAGATTTAATTGATATTAAAATAGGAAACATAAAATTAATTAAACATTGTAAATTTGGATTTATTTCAATTGATACTGGAAATTTAAAGTTAAATGAGTATTTATTTTCCAAACGAAACGAAGATTTACAAATGGAGTGCATTAAATTTGCATATTTTGAAAAAACCGTGTGTGATTATTGTGGGTTTATTGGTTATGAAATACCTAAAAATAGATTTATTATTAATAATGACGTTTTATCTTTTCATGACAAATGTTTAATATTAATAAAAAAAGATTTATAATTAATAATGACGTTTTATCTTTTCATGACAAATGTTTAATATTAATAAAAAAGATTTATAATTAATAATGACGTTTTATCTTTTCATGACAAATGTTTAATATTAATATTAATATATTTTTAATTTATGGTGTATAAATAAAGGATTGATAATTATTTCTGTACACAGTGTCTTCATTTGCACTACTATCTTGAATAATAAAATTATTATTTTCTAATATCTTTACAATATCAACGGGAAAAGACTTCATCAGTAAAATTATAAAATAATGACAAATTAAAAAACTAAATAGTACCAGGTATACAAAATAGAGTGATGACTCAATTTTTGTTATATTAAAGATAAAATCTGAAGGATAAATAAAATAACATAACAATACTCCAAATCCCACAATAACATATACATTGTATGTTTTATTGTCCAAATTATTAAGTGTAAGTAACCAAACTAGGACTAAAAACATATGTAATAGAACAAAATAAGGATTTGATTGACAAAAAAGTTTTTCGTTATTAAGACACAACAAATTTATAGATGCATAAAATCCAGAATAGAGAGCCATAAAAGCAACACTTAATAAATCTATTTGTGAGCAATCCTCATCTTTAAAGCATTTCTTTTTATAATAATCCTAGTAAAACAAATTAAAAAAGCATACCAATTGTCATTAGAAACTGATGAAAATATTTGGCTGATAATCTCAAATTGATTATCTACACCATATAATTCGTAATCTAAAACTTTAGTAAACAAAGATAAAACACTTATAAATGTTATTAACACATTAAGTAGGTCTAAAAAGTAGTCAGCATTAGAAATACTTATAAATAATATAACACAAAAAGAAATACATAAATACGAGGAATATTGTTTCATACAATTAAGAAGTAAAAAGAAAGCAACAAAATCTAGAAAAGGTAAAAACATACTAAAAAATACAATTTTAAAAGAAATATCTTTTTTTACAAATTTTTGAAGATTAAAGCAGACATAAAAAATTGAAGGAATAAAAACAGTTGTAAATATAAAAAATATATCTGTGGACTTTACAAGGTAATTTAAATTTAGAAAAATGGCATAAAAACTAATGGGATTAACAACATGTGTAATAAATTTCATCTTTAGGGGTATAGGCGTATTTTAGTGCATAAACTGAAAAAGGAGGTAAAAACAAATGAAAATAACAAATTTTTATATCAAAAACATGAAGTCTAATTAATTGTGGAAAAAAGTTAAATATACAATGTCAATCTAAAAAGCTTTACTCGTAATTATATCAAAAGGAGATATATTTTACATACTTCTATAAGTAAAGTTAAAATGGGGATCACTTAAATTTATTAAATAATATTTATAATTTATTGTAGATTTAATCAAATTATAACAATCTTTAGTTGTACGGCTAATTTTTTATGTTTAAACTATTCCTTTCTATTTCATTTTACAATATTAATCTTAACGTGCTCAATATCACTTTAGTTTTAATTTAGCAGTAAATAAACAATTTACAAGCCTGCCAACGAGTAAAATACTGAGAGACTTAACGGTTTAAAATACCCAACTAATTTATATTGTTTCTTTATCGTAACAAATTGACATACCTATAAAAAATTTGTAAACCTATTCAACAATTCTCTTTAACTTTATAAAATAATTGTTTTGATCTACAAGATTTCATAAATTGAAATTTATAACTAATACTAAATTTAATAAAGTATTTAAATTTACATCTAATACTAAATTTAATAGAGTATTTAAATTTACATCTAATACCAAATTCAGATCTACATACTAAGTTTACAACTAGTACTAAATTCAATATATTAAATTTAAATCTTTATTTTTATATATTTATTTAAAGTTAAGTTGTAAAACTATTATTTGTTCTATTGTAAAAGGGAATGTCTCAATTTTGTTATTATTAAAATCATTGCTTTTATATTTCTATGTCTTTTTTTACCGTTAAATGCTTAACTCATTTTTAGAAACTGATTTTATTGCTAAGGGATTACCAAATATTACAGAAGTAGATCTAGACAACAAATCTTTAGTAGAACAATTAGAATATTGTAATATTTATTATTTGATCTTTTTGTATTCTACAAAAAGCCACTATAAAAAGTCATTGAGACTGTTGCAAAAATTTGTAAAAAAAAATAGTGCAAATTTGACTGCCATTGAGCAAATACTTTTAACTTGTATAAAATTTAATGATAAAAAGCTTTTAGAAATGAATATGAACGTTTATAAGAGATATTTTAATAAAAATCTGGATAAAATAAAAATTTTTGAAAATCTTAGTAATAATATAATATCTACCAACAACCAAGAAGTAATTTACTTTAATAATAAATGTACAGAAATATTTAGTAAACTTTATAAAGGTGATTTGTCATTTACTCTTCAAAGTTTTCTTGTATATAAAAAATATGATAAAAATTTTTTTATGGATATTGACAATCGATCAATTTACAATTACAAATGTCATACAATAGAATATACAAGATTTTAAAAACTTTAAAAGATTTTTTATTGTACAATCTTGATTTAAATATTCTATTTCTTTATGTTTATATCAGTCGATTAGCTTGTTTGAATAATAATTGTACTAAAAAATGTCATGATAAAAAAGATAAAGAAATTAGAGATCTTATGTTAAACGACTTATATTTAGCAAAGTTAGGACGAGATGATCGGGACTTTTTAGTTCGATTTTTTAAAAGAAAAAAAGATTTTAAAGAGGATATTGAATTTATTAATTTTGAAGAAATAGAATCAAAACAGCCTTCTTTTAAAACTATTGTACACAAAAACAAACTAAGTAGAAGTTCAAAGTATATTTTTAGAAAAAAATTGTATAAATATAAAATTTATGATGATAATTTGTACAGTGGAATAGGGGCGGTCTACACAAAAGGAGTAAGGAAATGTCTGACCAATGAAACAAAAACAAATTAAATTTTGCAATTTTTTAATTTAACAATTCAGTTCTAATAGCTTCATATTTCTTTTTTAAAATTTCTAATCCCTTTCGAAGTATATCTATTGGTTTACCAAATCCTTCTACTATCTCTACGCACATTTTTACTTCACTAATTTCTTCAAGAAGATTAGCTTCTTCTTCTCTATCTTCATTATCATAATCTTTTTCTTTCCAAAAAAGTGTACTTCTACTTTTATTACCAATGTCATATTCAAATCCGACAACTGAAACAGGACTCCATTTGCTATGTGTCATTCCAATTCCTTTAAAAGCTTTACAACTTACTTTTAAATTTTGTCTTGATCCTAATTTACATATTACAGGTTGACTTCTAATTAAAACATCTTCTTGACATTTTAAATCTTTACAAGTTACAACAACAGGAATATCACTGTTATTAGAAACATTAAGAAGGATTGAAATGCTACAATTTTCACAAGAATCGGTGCAAGTACATTCATCTCTAAAAACCAAGTCTTTTTTAGCAAATAATGGAATTAATCCCAACCTATGACTAATAACCTCATCAGGAAGAGATGTATTATTAATTTCTATTTCTACTAAATCAATAGTTATTGTAGGAACTTCTGAAATCAATACACGTCTTAAAGCATTTGCGTATGATATAAAAGTATCTTTTAACGTAAACTTAACGACATTATCATTTGATTCGTCAATTATAATTTTCATAGAAGGAGGCTTATAGAGGGCTAAAAAAGAATTTTTTTAACACTAAAAATCTCTTGTAATTGTTTTAAAACTATTTCTTTTCTTTGTTTTCTCTAAGATATAAAAATAACATTGTTGTAAATATGTGTTATATTTAAAACACAAATATGACTATAAAATTTTGGAAATAAACTTAATGGATTTTATAATGTTTTCATTTTAATTAGTAATAAATTTATTATATAAATATTGAAAAGAGCAAAATATGTTTCATTTTTAAGTTTAAGAACCTTTATATTTTTTGATTAGATACATTTAAAAACAATATATAAATTTATATAAGTTTAATTATATCGTTGTATTCAGTCAATGACACTATTTCAGATGCACAAAAATAATTTGTGAATCATATCAAATAAAAATATTATCTTTTTTGATTTTCACCTTCTTTAAGTTATAGCTACTAGAAAGCAGAAAAAATTATTTTAAAATAAATTTGAACTTGAAGTGTAGTGGTAAATCTAAACAATTAACAAATTTAATTTGCAAATTCCAACATACTTATATTTAATTAAAATTCCTATGGTTTAGAAACGCATAAACTTGATAATAAGAAAAAATGAAAAATATAGTTTTACTATAATGTGATGACAAAAAGAACTCAAATGAAAGTAGCATTTATAATCAAAGCATTGTTAAAAGTTTAAGATTAACAACGAATACTTAAAATATATCTGTATTAGTTATTTTAGGTGTTGGTAACAGTTTAGTTATATTTTACAAAAAGAGTTAATATAAACGTATCTCGGTATTTTACTCCTTTTATAATACTGGGTTTAATTTCTATGTTATATTGTAAAGGCTAATACCAGCACATAATAAAAATTAAGATAATCTTTATACTTTTGGTGGTATTATAGAAAACTACAATTTTTTGAGGTTTTTAGTTTGTTCAAGAACCACTCTATTCAGTATATAAATTACAATTGCTTGTAAATTGGACTATTGTTACATATTTTTAAGGAGTTAAAAGAGTTATTTGAATTCTGGGCAAACAAATATATTTATATTAAACCATGATTTAATCTAAAGATCGTAAATAATTTATAGATGACAGTATGAAAATATTTTAATTCCTCCTATCAATTATTTTCTAGAATTACGCAATAACGAAATAAATTATGGCTATTATTATTTAAAAAAATAACATTTAATAAATATTGTACATAGCTTACAGTCAGAAAATCTTTTAAAATTTATTATTTGCCGTTCTTAACATTTTTAACTTTTAAGTTAAATATATTCATTTTTCTTAATTAGTTGTTTGTTTAATATAGAAATTGGTAGCATTGCAGATCTTCTTATTCTTTTGATCTTAAACTTATATACGAACCTTTTTTATTATAAATGTTATATATCTGACAATATACCATAAGAAATTATTTTTAGGTGTTATGAATAACATTTATATTTTGTTTCAGTGCTAAGCTTGTTTAAAAATATTTTGCTATTGTATAAAAAACTGTTAGTAGTCTTCATACCGAAAAGACAAGTCAGAGTTCAAGTAAAAACGTTAAATAAGGTATTTAAAAAGTTTATTTTTCTCAATTTTAACGTAAAAATGAACTTTGTGTTTTAGGCTTATTTAAGCTTCTGTCGGTTAATAATATTGTTTATTTGCTTTTTAGTTGTAAATTAAAATATTTGAAAGGATTTGAAAGTAAGCTACATAAAGAAATTGTAAGTTCTGTAATTAAATGTTATCTGATATCTTAGAAATTTAAGGTTGTAAAAAACACACCTTTAGTCGATAAACTAAAAAATATATTTTAGTATTAGTTTTTAAAAGTGCATAAAATATCTTTTCTTGTAGTAAAAACAATAAACTCTAGACTTAAAATATGTATCTGATTTTTAAAACTTTTTATGTTATTATTTTAATTAAATGTATTGTTTTGTTGTAATAAATTTATATTGAAAAAAATAAAAATTCAATTTATACTAGTCATCGTCATTTTTAATAATTAAAGATAAACAAGGTAATTAAATATAATTTGAGATATTTTGCAATCACCTATTTGTTTGTTTCACCAAACAAACTCGATGATGAGTTTATAAATATAAAATACATTATAAACATATGGTCAGAAGGGTAATAAAAAATCTTCAAGCTAATCTTGGAGAATTGGCAGCATCCTTTGTATTTGGATTTGCAGTATTTACATCAATTATTGGGTCTTTTCAAACTGAACAAGTAGCAGGTGCCGTCATTGTAGCACTTACTGTAGGTTTTAGTGGTGTAGCTATCATTTATTCATTTTGTGATATTTGTTTAGCACATTTTAATCCCGCAATTACCTTTGCTGCGATTTGTCTAGGAAGAATTAACATTTTAAAAGGTATTTTTTTTATAATTGCTCAATTTATTGGGTTTATTATTGCTGGATTAGTTTCAACTGCTGTTTTGCCTGGAACATATAGAGATAAATTAGAAATAGCAAGACCAAAACCAGCAACATTAGATGTTGATAGAGGGAATCTTTTTTGGACAGAGTTTTTTTTAACAGCTATACTTGTTTATGTAGCATTTGCTGTTGGAGTAAATCCTTATAGTCCACCCAAAGATGAAGAAGGTATACAATTAGATCCTGACGAATCGCTTACTGAAGGAAGAAAAATCACTGCACCACTTGCTATAGGACTTACATTAGGATTTTGTGCTTTATTGGGAATAGGAGTTCTGGTGGTGCTTTTAACCCTGGTATAGCTTTAAGTCCAATGTTATTATCAGGTACATGGAATTATTGGTACATTTATCTTTTAAGTCAACTTGCAGGTGCTCTATGTGGAGGTGGTTTACAAAGATTCTTTTTATATAAACTCTTTTAATAAATATCTTTGTAATAATCTATAAATGATTTAACTTTTAATTTTCCAAATTAAAAAGTCAATAACCATATTAATAAAATCTTCTTCCAAATATTTACGTCTTTTTGTGAGCAAACTAAACAATAGACAAAATAATTAATTGTTAACAAAACTCAAAAGATTGATTATTTTTCGTGCTACTTTTATAACTGTATTAAATGTCAAACAAGCATTCTTTGATTTATAATTATAAAATAAATACAATTGAAATTATTTTTTAACATATTTAGGATATTTAAAGCCTAATAAAAATTATAATATATAAAAGTCTAATAAAAATTATAAATTATAAATTTATTTTTATAATTATACAATTAAATCTTAATTAAATATAAAATTTTAATTCAAAAAAAATTTATTATCGCCTAATTTAAAATATCAACATTGCTTACATATAATATTTTTCTATTTGTATTAACATGTATTTTGAAACAAACAAACTGTCAAAAATCAAATGAAACTATTTAAAAAATTTTAGCATTAATGAGCATGAAAAAGATTCTACTTAGATTTAAAAAAGTAAAATTATTTATTATCCACTTGCTCTAGCATTTTCTAATATATCCGCAAAATGGCTGATATTGAATTTTAATATATTAGTTTTTGTAAACTGCATACGATTTTGTCTGGCAAAACTTAAGTCTTTTTTATTAAGTTTTTCATTTGCTGCCTTTACTAATTCAATTAATTTATATCTGAGATTAGGATTATTTTTTCCATATGTGTTAACCATTCTTCTACAAATACCAAAAACTAAAGATTGAGAAGCTTCCCTTTCAACCAAAATCTCAGCAATTGGATCATAATTATAAGCTTCGTTATCACCAGGCCAATTCTTGGTGAATTCTTTTAATAGAGTTATAACTTCCTTTTTTTCGGGAAGCAAAAAGTCTATTTGATGACCTAAACGTCTAACAAATGCTTCATCTAAAACATCCCTTCTATTTGTAGCACCCATAAAAAATACATTAGATCTCAAGTCTTCTTTTATTCCACTTAAAGTATTTAAAAATTCTGTTTTGTGATTATTACTAGCTTCACTTCCACTTAAATCTCTATTATGAAAAAATGTATCTATTTCGTCTAAAAATATAAATGTAGCTTTAAACCCTTTGTCTTCCCTTGCTTCTTTAAAAAGAGTCATAATTCTTCGTTCTGTCTCTCCATACCACTTGCTATTAAGATCACTAGATGTAATGAAATAGGCTCTTACGTGGCCTTCATCCTTTTTACCATATTTTTTTGTTAATTCTTCATTTAAAAGATAAGTCAATTTTTTTACAAAAAGAGTTTTACCAGTACCAGGAGGTCCATAAAACAAATAATTACGATCAGTGACATCAATATTTTTTGCCAACTCCTCATCATTTTTTGTTTCAGTAGCATTTATGATTTCTTTAATATTTTCCAATACATTATTAAAAACACTAGATTTTCCAAAATATTGTATATTTTCAAAATCTTTAGCAGTGTAGTAAGTGAATTCTTTATTTGTTACTTGATTCGTTCCATTTTGGGTATTAAACATATTTAGAGCTGTTTGTACTACAACTACTAAGTAAATACTTAAAATAATACCAAATACTTTTAAAACAAATCCAACAACTTTATCAACCATTGCAAACGGACTATTCTGTTTTGATTCTACTAGTAAATATTGAAATTCTTTATTTAACTTGCATACTTCCATAATCTAACCCCAAAATATAAAAAACATATAAATTTATTTAATTAAATTTAAAAATAATATTGTGAAATAAAGGAGTTGTAATTTTTAAAAAGCAATTACTGGTTTCCTTTTTTATAACAAATATGAAATTTCTTTTTTCTTGTGATAAAAAATCATTTTTGTAAAATTTGATTAATTTTAATTCAACTTATATTATTATTATTTTAAGTACTAATAAATATTTTATCAATCTTATAAAATTTAAATAGATGATCAATAAAACTAAACATTAATTATGTTAAAAAAAATATAAAATATTCATTACCTTAAGATATTTTTTATGTTTTAAATAATGTTAAATCACTAAAAGATATTTTTATTATAAATCTTTAGTAGAGTCATAATAATTAGAAATTTAAAATTTTATGGAGATTGTAATATATTCTCTTTTAAATTGACACATTGCTAAAGCATTCTCTTTACATTTACAGAGTTTGTAATATTCTCTTTTCAAATTGACATTGCTAAAGCATTCTCTTTACATTTACAGAGTTTGTAAAACTTTAAGATTTATAATTGTTTTATTAATTCATGTATTAATAATAATAAATATCTCATTGTATAATTTCAAATACTACGGAGTTTTTCTAAATTTTAAACTAAGAATCTGTTGCCTATATTTTAAATGGCTTTAATGATTTTTAGCTACAAGGCTAAATCAGCTAAAAATTGTAATTGAAATATTCAGTAAAAGTCTTATAAACTTTCAAACTATTACTATTTGTACTTTTAATGATTTATTCTATTTTTTATGCGGGCATTATTTTGCATAAAGTAATTTGACAATTAGAAAAATATAACTTTTTATGCATTTTGGTTAAAAACGTTCCTTACAACTTAATTTTAAATTTCATTTATTTTACCCCACAATGAGATTAATTTTAGAAACAATAACTTTAAGGAATTTTAAAAGTTATAAAGGGGAGCATATCATTTCTAATATAGACAAATCATTTACTGCTATAGTAGGTCCAAATGGTAGTGGTAAAAGTAATATTATTGATAGTATTCTTTTTGTACTTGGATTTAGAGCTAAAAAAATGAGACATACACAACTAACAGATTTAATTTATAACGATGGTCAAAAAGAACAATCTTGTTTTGTAAAATTAAGTTTTAATAAATTTACTATAAAAAGAGAAATCAGCATAAACAAAGTTACGAAATATTTTTATAATGATAAGGAAATATCAAATTCAGAATTAATACAAAAAATGATGGATGAAGGTATTGACATGGAACATAATAGATTTCTTATCTTACAAGGAGAAATTGAAAGTATAGCCATGCTTAAACCTAAAGAAGGACTTCTTGAATTTTTAGAAGATATTATTGGTACAAGTAAATACAAAGTAGAAATTGAAGCACTTACAGATGAAACTAAAAATATGGAAGAATCCAATCTTACCTTACAAAACAATTTAAAGTTTTTAAAAACTGAATATGATCATATTAGTGATTTAAAAAAACAGAATGAAAATATTTTAAATCACAGAATTAAGGTAAATAAATATTTAAAGAACAGAAAAATTTGAATATTGAAAAACTCAAAAGAAATCTTAAAAATAATTTAGAAGAAAAAAATAAAATTGAAAAAAGAATTGAAGATACAAAAAATGTAAATTTAGAAAATAAAGATTTATTAAAATCACTAGAAGAAGAGCATAATAATATAAAAATACTATTACATTCTAAAGAAGAAGAACTTTTAAAATGTAAAAGAGAATATAAAAAAATAGAAAGAAATAATTCAATACAGAAGGAAATCAAAAATAAATTAGAAAAACAAATAAAAGTACTTCAAAGTGATCTCAATAATTTAAAAGCTAAAAATGAAATGAAAAATAAGGAATTTCTTATTCTTAATAAAGAATTAAAAGATAATGAGCTAGAACTTAAAAATTTGAATAAAAAAAGAATTTGTTTGTCAAACAAACAAATTGATGAACAGAAAAATATAAAAAAAAAATTTTTAAAAGAATTTAAGGAAATTGAAAATCAAGAAAAAAAATTGAAAAATTTATTTGAGAAAAAATCAGAACAAAACCAAAAAAATCTAAAATATAAATTGGAAATAGAAAATTTGAAAGACGAAGAGACCAAGTTATCAAATATTATTAGTTCTTATAAAAATAAAATTAAGAAGTAGAAAATGTATCTACTATGGATAAATCTCAAATAGAGAAAGATTTAATTGAAATAAAAAATGATATTAAAAAGACTGAATTAGAAATACAAAAAAGAAAAAGAAGATACAATGAAGTTTATCAAAGAGAAGAAATAAGTAAAAAGAAACAGAATTATTAGGTTATTTTAAAGAAATAAAAGGTGTTATAGGAAGACTTAGTGATATTGGGGAAATAGATGATAAATATAGTTTAGCTCTAAAAACATCTTGTACAAGATTAAATAATATTGTCGTAGATACGACACAGACTGCTGAAAAATGTATAGAAGTGATAAAAAGTAAAAATCTACAGAGATCAACTTTTATTATTTTAGAAAAATTACAAGAAGTCCCAAAGATGGAAAAATTAGATTTACCTTACATGTTTGAACTTGTTAAATGTGACAATAAGTATAAAAAATGTTTTTATTTTAGTTTAACAGATACTCTTTTAGCAGATGATTTACAAATGGCTCAAGATTATGCATTTAATAAAACAAGAAAGAGAGTCGTAACTTTAGATGGAAAATTAATTGAAAAAAGTGGTATTATGACAGGAGGTAAATATCATGAGAAAATTAAGAAATATGAAGATATAGAAAGAGCACTAATTAAAATGATAAATTTAAGAGATCTAAAGATTATGAATTTACAAAAGATAGCAGATTATGAAAATCAAAAGAATATAAAAGATGAATTAAAAGAAAAAGAATTAAAATATCTAAAAATCAAAGAAGATTACAAATCAGCTATAAATAATATTAAAGAGATAGATTTTGACAAAGATATTAAAATAGTAAAAGAAGAAATTCTACATATAAAAAATAAAATGGAACAATTTTATGATTCGTCCTTAACAGGAGATTTACAGGTAATAAATGAAAAAATTGAAATATTAGAAGGTAGAAATCAGGAAATTAAAATAATTTTATCAGAACAAATTGAGTCTATTGGAGATAAAGAAAAAGAGTTAAAAAATAAAATAGAACAATTAGAAGAAGTGACAATTGTAGATTATAAAAATTTAAAAAATCAATTAGATCAAGAAGAAGACTCTTATAATGAAATTTTAAATGATTTTAAATCTATACAGGATAATTTAAATACTTTAAAAAAGAAAATGGGTACAGAATACCACGCAGAAATTGAATTAAAAAATCAATATGATGACGTCATAGATAAATGTAAAAATTTCAATATACAAATGGATCACGAAAAATCTCATTTAAATATTATTTTAGAAAATCTTAAAGATGACTATAAGATTATAAATAATATTTTAGATGATGACGTAAAAGACTTCTCGTCTTTGACAAATGAAGATATTGATGATTTTTTGAAAAAAATAAATAAAAAATTAAAGAAATTGAATGAAGAAGTTACAAAAAAAGATGTAGATTTATTAATTTTTGAAGAATATAAAAAAGTAAAAAAAGATTATGAAGACGTTAAAGAGAAATATGAAATTCAAATTAAAAAATATGAAAATAAAAAAAACAAAATTGACTCATTAAAAAAAGTGAGATATAATGAGTTTTTAGAAGGGCTGTCTTTAGTAAATAAATATTTAAAAGAAATTTATAAAAAGTTAACTTATGGAGGAAATGCAGAATTAGAACTTATAGATTATTTAGATCCGTTTTCTGATGGGATTAGATTGGCGGTTATGCCTCCTAAAAAATGTTGGAAGAATGTCAGCAATTTGAGTGGAGGAGAAAAAACCCTAAGTAGTTTATCACTCATTTTTGCATTACATAGATTTAAACCATCCCCATTTTATGTGATGGATGAAATTGATGCAGCATTAGATTATAGAAATGTTTTTATAATTTCTCAATATATTAAAGAAATGTCTAAGAGTAGTCAATTTATTGTTATTAGCCTTAGAAATGACATGTTTGAAATTAGTAAGTCAATTTTAGGGATTTATAAAGTGAATAATATTTCCAGATTTTTAATGATAAATGTAGAAGAGATGAAAAAGAAAATGTTAACTAATAAAATATGATTATTTTTATTAAAATTAATTACTTTTAAATGTTCATGCAAATAGTTTTAGATTGTTCATGCAAATATTTAAATTGTTTATGCAAATATTTTTAAATTGTTTATGCAAATATTTTTAGATTGTTTATGCAAAATATTTAAATTGTTTATGCAAATATTTTTAAATTGTTTATGCAACAAGTTTTTAAATCACTCCAATAAATATTTTATTTTTACATTTCATCTTCATCTTTGGTTATTTTATTTAACCATTTAAAAATTATTTCTTTTGCCAAACTTCTAATTTCTTTACATTCCTCTGGATTTATCATATAAAAATGAATAATTTCTCCTATTTTACTATCAATTATTAAATCTTTATTAATATAAATATTTTTTAAAACATCTAATAAACCTTTTTTTATTTTAATATTTGGTAAAGATTTATCAGGAAGGGGTTCAAGCCATTTCCTTACTACTTCTAAAATATTTTCATTAAGAAGTCTTTCTTGTAAATCTTTGTTTAAAAGAGACTTAATAAAAATATCCACTTTTTCTAATTTATTAGTAGCAGACATTGTTTTTTGATTATTATTATTGTCTTGTATAACTGCATTTAACATTTCTAATTTGATTTTCTTAGCAAATCAACATTCTCATTCATAACAGGGACAAAAAAATTACTTCCCTTTTTTATGACAAATAACCCTGTAAAGTTTTTTTTTAAAACACTAACAGGTATTTTACCAATTACAGCTCTACCTAAAAAAACAATATTAGAAATAGCACATGATAATAAAATTGATTTAGAAGGTGCATGTGAAGGATCTTGTGCTTGTTCAACTTGTCATGTCATTTTAGATAAAAACTTGTATAATAAATTAGAATTGCCCAGTGATAAAGAATATGATTTATTAGACCAAGCTTATGGTTTGACTAGTACAAGTAGACTTGGATGTCAAATAAAAATAGATGATAGATTTAATAATTGTATTATAGAATTACCTAAATGTACAAGAAATATGTCAGTAGATGGATATAAACCAAAACATCACTAATAAATTAGATTATGATAATTTGATAAATTGTATTTATGTAGATTGTATATAAATTGTATTTAAAGTAAACTGTATATATATTTCTAATTTATGCATGCAAAGTCAATTGCATATATATTTCTAATTTATGCAACTTAAAATATTTCTAATTTATGCAACTCAATAGAAATATCGTTATATAACATTATGCATCTTTATGCAATTTATAAATCATATGTACCATTTTGTAAGTAAAAGAAAAACCTCTTTCAATAAAATATTTCATTTTCTTCCTTTTTACAATATACATAATACCATTTTTTAAATCTAAAGTATGTACAAGAATACCATCTTCATTAACATATTTAATATTTCCTTCATGTTCTAAAGAACTTTCTATTATAAAAATATCCAAAAGATCTCCTTCATAATTATTTGTAAAATCATTTAGTAAAATATACGAATCATTATTAATTAAAAAACTATCAATATACAATAATTCATAATTTACAATATCAAGAGCAACATATGAATCTAATACCAAAGAAATTACTTTTCTCATTATAAAGCTACAATCTATTTTTTCAGATGTAGTATCAAAATTGTATTTTATCCCTTCATAGGCAGTGACGTCATTTTCAATATTAAATAAATCAAAAGGTAAAAATTCAATATTTGGTAATTTATAAAAATTTGGAATACCTTTATAACTTATAAATGTCCTTTCTTATTAATCCAACCAGTTATCGCTTGACGTCCAGATTTTTTACAAATTTCAACTTCATGATAAGACAAATTCGAAACTTTAAAGATTACTAATCGATTTTTTCTTATAGAAATTTTCTTAGAAATAGCATTACATTCGTTATTAAATAAAACTAAATCTCCCGAATCTAAATCATCAAGATAAAATGTAAATGCATACAACCTATTTTCTACCATATCATCGTGACATGATAGAAAATCCCCTTTACGGTAGTAAGAAGCAAAAATTGTGTAAAATGTGTCTTCAATTGGTAATAAATTCTTGAAAACGGTGTCTAATTCCTTTTTAAATGAATTTAAAAATTCATTTTCTGCTAATTCTTCAGTTTGTAAAAATTTAAATAAATCAGAATATTTCAAATCAAATTTTCTGGTATTGTAAAAGTTTTTAACTTGTTTAAAAACTGGAGGTGATAAAAAATCATCAAAAAGTATGTGAAAAAATGGTTCTGAAAATTCCATAAAATGGGTAAAAATTTATAAAATTATTTTCTTTAAAAGCTTTGTGATTTTCATTTTCTTAAAAAACATTATAATTTTCATTTTCTTAAAGAGCTTTGTAATTTTCATTTTCTTAAAGAACATTATAATTTTCATTTTCTTAAAGAACTTTATAAAATTACATTCTTAAAGAACATTATAAAATTATTTTTAACACACATAATAATTTTCATGTTTAAATGTCGGTTATGTCCCAAAACGCCCAATTCCCAAAACGCCTAAAATTTTTTTTAATTTTTTTACCCTCAAAAAATAAAAATAAAATAAAAGTAAAAATAAAATAAAAGTAAAAATAAAATAAATGAAATAAAAACCTAAACATTTAATTGCTCCTTTTAAACCATGCAGCAGCTCTTCTAATGTAATTATTTGGATGTCATATAAATCCCATAATCTTTTTATTTTTTCTTTTTGAATAACATATATTTTTTTTCTTTTTTTTAATGCTCCGCCGCCAATTAACCTATTGAGCTCAATTTTATTTAAAATTTGGATATTTTTTAATACATTGATTACTTCTGCAAAACTGACATTATTTTTATTTATAAGATTATTCAACTTAGAATGAAACCCCTCCGCTGCATTGTTTGTTCTTCCTCTTAATTTTTTAAATTGAGACCATACTTCTCTACTGAATAATGGCCTTGTATTAGACAACCAATTTATTTCTATGTAATTAAATAAACTCTCAACTGCAGGATTAGTTTCGTTACATAAACTTTTTATGTAAGTCCACGCCTGATCAATTGATTCTATCGGAACAAGCGCAAGAGAAGTAATCATTTGAATTAACTCAGAAAATTGACTATTCTGGTTATAAAGATTAACAAGTCTCAAGCCTTGAACACGCCTCCAAATTGCTTGGCCAAAATGGAAAAAACAACCCTTTACTTCAGCTGTCGGAAAACACCTTTTGATTGCATTATATGCTGCAACTTCAAAGTCAATTTGAATTAAACTCGGACAAAAAGATATTCCGTGCCTTTCTAGGACGATGTTAACAAATTAAAAGTGTTAACATACGTCTCCGTTGTTTTATTTGCTAAAAAACAATAAACCAACGGAAAACTTTGTCCGTTAAAACTTCCATGTATGATGTAAACCTGATAAAAACTACTAGATGAAGACTTAAAAGTCCCATCCATCATTACATGTAAATTTCGAGAAAGCGTAAACCTTTTTAAAAATTCAAAGTCGCATAATATAATGCATTTGTCTCCTTCTAATTCTCTTGTGAGCAAGAAGTTTCTGCCATTTGGCAATTCGAAATCTGCAATATCAAAGTTTGCTGAATCAAGTATACCGGTAAATGGCATATAGTATGACTTCCACCTATAAATAAAAGTTTTCACACTATCAAATGACACAATTCTTGCAAAAGTGTCACTGCCAAATTGATACTTTTCACATAACACTTTAACGGCATCATTATAAAGTTCATTAGCTGATAGAAATGGTGACATCATCATTTTCCTCTGCATAATGTTTTTCATTTCTGATTTTAGAACAACATCAAAGTCACTATTATGCATATGCATACCAGTTACTTTGCAAAGTTCACCGTTAAATGTTGTTGCTCTTGCCTTACACAATGCATGTGAACATTTCCAGTATACTTTGCCATTGTTGCTTTTGCCTTTGTGTCTATAGACAAAATCATCTATAACTGGCACTTGGTTCCCTTTTTGGCTTGTGATCCAAAACAAACGATTCATTTAGGGGTTAAAAAATTTTAGAAAATTTTGGGCGTTTTGGGAATTGGGCGTTTTGGGAAGATACCTTAAATGTCATCATTTGACTTTTGTTTTTTTATAAAAAAAACTTCTTTCAATTTCTTATATTTTAAATTTAATAATTTTAAGTTTTTTAATGTTATGATTATTTTTAGTATTAAAAAACAACATATCATTTTGTGATGTATTTGATAGATTCTTTCTCTATGATTGGCTACAATTTTAGAAGTTAAAGGTCTTTAACATTTTTTGCAATTTTTTGATACCTGTCAAAAAAATTTAAGAATTTATCCCACTAATAAGACATAAGTAGAAATATGATTGGACTATATTAAATATAAATAAACATAAGTAGAAATTTATAAATAAAAGTATAAATCAACATAAGGAGGAATATATTAAATAAAAGTATAAATACACATTAGTAGATATGATTAAAAATATAATTAATTTTGACATGTTATAAAAAATATAATTAATTTTGACATTTTTAAATTAAAAATATAAAAATTTTATCTTAAAGGGGTTAAATGGATTCTCAACTATACACTGATAATTATAAAGATCCAAATGTTATTGTAATAGATAAGAATCATGATAGATCACATTATATTAGTAGATATTTGGGTATTTTGTTAAAAGTGTTAGCAATTATATTGAGTATATTTTCTATTTTTATATTGCAAATTATGGGAAGCTACTTTTTAGCTAAAAATGATTCAGACAAAGGAAATTCAAAAAACTTTGTATTTTATAAAGGAAGTGATTTCAAATCAGTAAAATACTTCGGTAAATCAGATTTATTTACTACTGTTCTAAATCAAATGCTTAAAATTATCAGATACTCAGAAACAAAAAGCGATAGTGAATTATCAGATTTTATTGCAAGTAGTGCACGTAATTTTTTATTTTATGGTCCACCAGGAACAGGCAAAACCCTCTTTGTTAAAAGATTGACCTATCTTTTAAATTTGAAATTAAATAAGAAATATAATACTAAAGATAAAGATTTAGTAAGAACTTATCTTATTGCTCCTAGTGATATAAATGATAAATTTGTAGGAGAGACTGAACGTAAAATTCGACTTCTTTTTAAAGAAGCAAGAGAAGATAAAGATTTTAAAGCTACAATAATCTTTATTGATGAAATAGATGCTTTCTTTGGAAATAGATCAAATACAGGAGGGGAGTACATGAACAGAAGTAAAACAGAATTTCTAAATCTTCTTAGTGGTATAAACGAAGATTTAAGGAAAAATGTCTTTTTTATGGGAGCTACTAATAGAACAAGTGATATTGATCCCGCTTTTAAAAGACGGTTAGGTCGTTCAATAGAATTTTATCTACCAACATTACAAGATATTATAAATATATTAGAAGAAATAACTGCGGATTGGTTACCTAAAGAGAATAGACATAGTTTTAGAGAAATAGCAGAAATCTTTGTAGACAGGGAATCTTCACAATCTTTGATTTCTGATGTTTGTAAAGAATTAGTAGGCACACATGGGAAGAATTATAAAAATCTCCGAACGGCTTTAATAGATTTAGTTAAAAAAACGAATTTGCGCCTTGTGTCTAAAGAAAACTCATATAACAATCAAGATTTTATGAATCACGAAGAATTGACTAGATCTGGGAAAATCAAGTTTAATATTGGTCATTTTATGTTGTAAAATAAAAATATTAGGTTTCATTACTTTTTCAAATTAAAATTTAAGAATATTATTAAGCATTGCAAGTTTTCTTGTTACAAGAAAATTTATTTTCCAATATTAAATACATTTTGTAAAATACAAATTTCCATGTTTTCTTCTTCAAGATTATGCAGAATATTTTTAAATATAAAAATAAGGTTAACTTTAATTACAATATTAAAAAATGCAAGTACTAATTTTGAATTCTATAAAATGTACTTAGATCTAATTTTACAGTGTAAAGGAATTTATTATCATAGAATATTTTAGAGAAAAATTAGCAATTCTACTAGTGCTGTTGTATTTGGATTAAAGGAAAAAATAACTCAATAAATATTTGGCGCTACTTAAAATCGAACCCCCTCAAAAAAGACTTATAAAAAAAAACAAAATTGGTATAAAATGAGATCAAATTAAGTTTTAAAAGACATTTTTTTGAGGGGGTGCGATTTTTTAAGTAGCGCCAAATATTTTATAGAAGATTTAAATATTTTATATTAAATATACAGTTATTAATATAATTACTTCATAATTTTTTAATTATATACACAGGTAAAAACACACAGAGTAAAGAGAATTGAATTATAAAGATCTAAAAAATGACTGTATAAAAATCTAATATAATAAAGGTATTGTCATAAAACACACAGAATAAAAAGAATTGAATTATAAAGATCTAAAAAATGACTGTATAAAAATCTAATATAATAAAGGTATTGTCATAAAACACACAGAATAAAAAGAATTGAATTATAAAGATCTAAAAATTAATATAATAATCCTATTATTTTTTATTTAAACAATGTTTAGCTAAAGCATAGTAAGCTGCCCCATGGAAAGTATAACCCTTTTCATAAATTATTTCTATTTCAGTTTCAAGTCCAAAAATATTAGTAGCGTAAAATTTTAAATTTTTTTCGAATTCGTTTCTTTCCTCAACTTTGTCATATTGAGACCCATTTAAAAGAATAGTAACTTTTTTCTCATTAATAACATCAATAGCAGCACATGTCAAGGCTATTATAAGTTGTCTTGATCTACTAATCAACTGGTTTAAAATTATTTTATATTTATCCGTATCTTCTCGACTCATTATATCAGCTATATTATTCCCATCAACTTTCTTTAGATTAATTTTTCTTGTTTTTATTATTTGGTTAAGTATTCCATTTTTATATCCATTACCTATTAACACGTCAAGGTAGTTATAATAAGTTTTTAAACTATCAATAAACTCTTGTTCTTCTTTTATCAATTTAATATTTTTAGGTCTAAAAGATCCCCATTCAGTATTAAAAACAAAGTCATTTTCTTCGTGTTTAATACAAAAAGCCCCATTTGTTCCTGTTCCTAAAATTACACCTATTGCAGAATTTTCGCAAAAAACTTTTGACGAGAAAAGCGTAGCGATCGAATCGTTTAAAACCGTATTTATTAAAAAATTATTTTTTATATTAACCATACACTCAGGATACCGACTTTTTGTAAGTTTAGAAATAATTTCATTATTCAAACTTTCTTTTAAATCCGATTTTAATATCTCTTTGTTTTCAAAACACCAATGTTTTGATAAAATCGAAGGCCTGGCTTTTTTATAATTCTCATATTTTATTGGATATGAAAATATTAAACAAGCGAAATCTGGTGTAAATCCCTCAACTAACATGTAACTAAGATATTGTTTAGATACCCAAATTTCCCACCCTTCTGCTATGCCTTTTGGTATAGCGGGAAATGGAAAATTTCTTATTGACGTAATTTTATATTCAAATTTATTAAAATCTTTTTTTATATTAACCATAGCTACTTTAAAAAAACTTCCACCTACATCTAAAACAGCTACATTATATTCTACAGATGGCTCTTTTATAATAAGTTGTAGATCTTTAACTAATGTATTTTTTAAATCAGGTAGTTTAGACATATTAGAAATTTTATGTTTTAAGTCATTTTTATATTCTTTAAATACACTGATTATATCTTCATCAGAATATAATTCAATAGAAAGTTTGGCACTAGGACTTTTTGATGAACTCTGTGTTGTAAAAATGATTTTTACAAAAATAATAAAACCTTGTAAAAAAACAAACATACCCTTTTACAAAAAAAAAATTATAAATAAAGAAAGATTAAATTTAAAAATACGTTTGTTCTTCTTTTTGTTTATTTTGAGAAATATTTTTATATTAAATTAAAATTATACTCATCAATTTTATTAAATCGTTAATTTTTAAATTACACTTGAAATTACAGTTATATTTAAAATTACACTTGAAATTATAGTTATATTTAAAATTACACTTAAAATTACAGTTATATTTGAACATTTCATTTATCTGGAAATGCCAGTTATATTTGAACATTATTGTAATTTTAAAATTACAATTATATTTGAAAGAAATAAAATCAAAATTTAAAATTACAATTATATTTAAAAGAAATAAAATCAGAATCTTTATATCAATTGTATGATTGCAATATTTTTAATTTAAAAATATTATAAAGATAAGAATCATAAAAATAATTTAATACTTTTACTTAAAAATAATCATATTACAATTAATTAATACTTTTATAAGAGTGTTATTTATTCTAATATTTAATATGACAATGTAAAAAATACTATTACTTGTAAGGTTGTGAACTTAGCTGTTAAATACTTGTGGACTTAAATAAAAAGAATTACATTAAAGATAAGTTATAAAATGTTAATACAACTAGACTGACTTGTCATTCTTATTAAATACTTTTCTTATTATCGGATAATTGTCTAGGAAAGAATAAAATGGAACCCATGTTAGAAATCTTATTACTTTGGCGATTTATTAAAATAAGAAGTATATGTAAAAATTAGAATGACGTCATTTCTATTTATGCTATATTAATTAAAAATCAATTTAAATTGCAAATTAAAAATTGTTGTTTGAAATTTATAAATAAAGAATTTTATTATATTACTTTCTCATCCCAGTATAATTCAACTCCACCAGTTCCTATACCTATAGACTTACCAAGAATAATTGACTCACTCACTCCCAAAACATCATCTGTTTTATGACGAATCGCGGATTCAAATAAATGATCACTCGTCTGCTCAAATGAGGCAAGCATTAAAGTACTACAAGACATTTTACTTATACCAAATCTAGTTATACCCAATACTTCCCCTTTATAAGTCATTGTGTCAGCTAAAAGCATAACATGACGAGGATCAATTTTAATACCATGCTTACCTACTACATATTCAATTTCACTGATAATATGCGCTCTTGCTGCTTCTATTCCTAAAACATCTTGTATTTCTAAAATTGAATTACTTGTAGTATTTTTAAAATCACATCCTTTTGTTCCTAAAACTGTTTGTAACCCATAACCTTCTATAATGCATTTGTAAACCCCTTTGTCATTGTGACAAATCACCTTGTTTACTGTATTAATTCCATTTATTTTAGTATTCATAATCTTCTTCTTAATCTTTTGTATGTCATACAATATATTATTAATATTATTTTTAAACATAACTCTTAGCTTATTATCTTCTAAAATAACAACTTGTTCATTTAAATGTATATATTGTTTATGTCATTTATATCAATTTGTAATTTTAATTTATTAATTAAATTTATATCAAATTCAAAATCCACATAAATACTCTCTTTACTGACAGATTCAGTAATACTTTTACAAATATCTCGAACTAAAACTTTTAGAACTCTTCCTTTAAATAATTGCGCATTCAAAAGATCACTTTTTGATAGAAATACATTTATTATAGGCGTATTAATATTTGACACAGCATTTATAATCTCAATCAGTCTAGGAACTCCTAACGTAATATTCATACTAGCAACACCAGCAAAATGAAAAGTTTTTAAAGTCATTTGTGTACCAGGTTCACCAATACTTTGACCTGCAATAGCACCAACTGATGTACCCGGTTCAATAAGACTATTTTTCATTTTATTTTTTATATTTTCAAAAAATGAATTTATAAAAATTTCCATTGTCAAAATCTTTACAAATTTTTTATCATAAAAAATTTTTTCATCTTTTTTAGATTCTAAAAATTCTATGATTTTATTAATAAAATCTTCGTTTAATATATTATGACAAAATTTTTGTATAAATGAGTCATAATAAAAATCACTAATATATTTATGCACTATATTTTTTATATCATCAGAAATAAAATTTGTAGTATAATTTTGTAAATTGGATTTTGAGCAAAAGAAAGTTTTTTCTAGATCTACAAAATCATCAGATTCCATAACCAAAGGATCTATTCCATCCTCACCATATTTATATTGTACAATATCATTAAAAGATGATCTTACACTATAGTCATATTTAACATTTAAATCCTCTAAGGCTTTCATTAGCCTTCTTTGTGTATAACCAGTTTCTGCTGTTTTAACAGCTGTGTCAACCAACCCTTCTCTACCACTCACCGCATGGAAAAAAAACTCCTGTGGATTCATTCCCGTGTAAAAAGAATTTTCCACAAAACCCTTGGCTTCCGGCGAAATGCTAAATTTTTCAAAATGAGGTAGAGTTCTATTTAACATACCATTTGGAATCCGTTTTCCGCTTATAATTTGTTGACCCACACAAGCTATCATTTGCGAAACATTAATTTTTGAACCTTTACTTCCACAAGCTTGCATAATAATTGGAGAATTGAAATGACTCAATTCATTTATGCAAATTGAACCACATTCTTCTCTAATATTATTCAATATACAAGAAATTTCCATTTCTGCGGTACTTAGTTCTGTTTTATTGATATTTTTGATTATTAAATTACATTTTTCATATCCTTCATTTACAACTTTAGTTTTTTTATTTTGTAAAATTGAGCCTGGCAAGACATCAATAAGACCGATGCTGAACCCCGTCTCTCCTAAATATCTACTGGCTACCTTTGTAATATTTAACATCATTTTCGTTGCAGAATTTTTACTAATTTTTAGAATTGTATACAACAAGCTATTTTTTTTAGATTCCCCTCCTATAATATTTTTATCAATCCTACCAAATAAATATTTGCCTTCTCTTATTAGAAGTAACCCATCGAGTATATCCCAGTCTTCATTATAGGACCTATTTTTAGAACACAAATTAATGTCTCTAATATCTTCTTTATTTTCTAAGCAATCGTAAATCATTGCTTCAACAAGTTGCTTACCAGTAAATAACTCGACAGGATTGACAATCACAGGATTAATTTCAATTCTCGTACTACAAAAAAATGATAATAATTGTCCAAATTTACGTCTGTCAAAAAAGGTGTCTTTTGAAGTTATCAAATACAAAGCAGTGATAAAATCTTGTGTAGCTGCTATCAAAGGTTCCCCGTGTCTAGGAGTTATAATATTTTCTGTTACTCCCATTAATTCAATACATTCAGATCTAGCTTCTATTGTCTGAGGAACATGAATGTTCATCTCGTCACCGTCAAAATCAGCATTGTAAGGTGCGCAAACACACTCATTAAATCTTAAAGTTTTATTTTTATGAATGTTGACGTAATGCGCCATTATACTCATCCTATGTAAAGAAGGTTGTCTATTGAAAAGTACTACATCATTATTTAATAAATGCCTCTCTACAATATCCCCTTCTACTAATTCTTCATCCTTCCCTCCATACAATAAAAACTTTTTAATCTTATTACCTATTACGTAATTCGCACCAGGATAATTCAGTGGTCCATTTTTAACAAGTTTTTGTAACTCCTCTTTATTAAATTTCGTAACTTTTTCTGGTATTGTCAAAATCTTTGCCATGTATTCCGGAACATCTACTTGATTTATAGAGATATTGGGATTGGGAGAAATAACAGTTCTTCCACTAAAATCCACTCTTTTACCACTCAAATTGCATCTAAACCTACCACTTTTTCCTTTAAGTCGTTGTACAATTCCTTTTACTGGTTGTGATTGAGAATTCACCTGTGGTAAATCAGAATTTATCATCAGAGCACATTGTAATTGTAAAAGTTCCCAATCATCATTAATGATATTAATAGGATTACCTTTTTCAATACTATCTTTTAACACGTTATTTGTATGTATTATTTCCGAATTTTAATCGTCAAGTCATCTTCATTTGTACTATCCTTTTCATCCATCCCTACACTCGGTCTAATACAAGCGGGAGAAACAATAACATTCTGAATTAAAAACTTTTCTGGTGTATCTTCAAGACCAAGAAATTCATAATCTTCAGGTCTAACTAACGAAAAAATATTTAAAGTTATTTGGGGGTTGATATCTTCGTACTTCCTATCTTTTTTACTTTTAACTATTCCAATTTCATGAATAATTTTGAACCCTGAACCTTTTTTTATAACTCCATTTTGGGATTGACAATTAAAACAGTAAATTACTTTTTTACATTCTAAAATGATTTTTCTTTGGATTATAATCTGATCGTTATTATTTCTGGCTCCTCTTAGCACATCTTTAAAATAATTACGCTTCTTTTCTGATAATAATAGAAATCCACATGTTTTACAAACACAAGATAAAACTGATAACGTATGTTTTAATAATCCAATATGAAAAACAGGTAAAACCAATTTTATATTACCAAAATGACCTACACAATTAACTATATTTTCATTACAAGTTAAACAGACATCTTTTTTATTTCCAACTCCTAGTCTGCGGTCTAATGGTCCATCTACCATTGGAGCTTTAGACACTACATCGTATAAATCTTTAGTGGTTAAAGTGTGAACGGATAATTTCTCTATATCATCCGATGATAACAAACCGAATGAAATTTTGTTTATCTTATTTTTTATTGAATTTTTATTTTTGTTCATAGGGTATCTAAAAAGATTTTCGTAGTACTTAAAGAAAATATGTAAAATGTAAATATCTAAAACTTGTCTTCAAATGAAATGATCACTTTTGTAAAGACAACTCCAATAGAAATTATTTTACAAATAAAATGATCATTTTTATAAAACACAATTATATTCTATACAATATTGTCAAATTATATTAAAATCTATAATTTTATCTATACTCGTTTGCTCGATAATCACAGGGCTTCCTTGATTTTCCTTTTATTTTTTACAGATGTAAGTTTTTTCTAAATTTTCTTTTTTATGCTCTTTTTTATTTTTTTATAAAATTCAAAATTTATAAAACCCATGACTGAACGAGTTCATTTGAATTTGGAACGTATGATTCCAGAATTAGAAGAATACAAAAATAGAGGAGTTTTTTCCACTTTAGAATTACAAAAAATTATTACAACCAGAAAAAAACATGAATTTAGATTGCAAAGATTTGATAAAAAATTACTTGATATTTTACGATACATAGAAAGTGAAACTACTTTAGAAAGTATAAGAGATAAAAGAATACGAAAGAAAAAACTTTCTATGAGTTATTATGATAAAAAAATTACTGAAAAAATAATTAGACTTTATAAAGAAGCTCTTTATAGATTTAATGATAAAAAAATTATTGTGATGTTTACAGAATACGCAATAAAAAAAGAGATGTTTGCGGATGTGAAAGATGTTTACGCTTCTTATTGTCTTAAAAATTCTGGGGAAGGAGATTTGTGGATTTATTGTGGAATTAAATTATTTGAAATTGATGACATTGATTCTGCGAGGGCTATGTTTCTTAAGGGAATTAGACTTAATCCGGAATTTTATAAATTAAGAATAGAATTTTTTAGAATGGAAGTTTGTAATATTTTAAAAATACAAGATACTAATAAGATGATGGGATTAGAAGAAGATTTTTCAGACGAGCCAATTTTAATTGCCTATAATATCTATTTAGATACACTTGAGGTTTGTAACAATAAAAATGTTATTTCAGAAATAGTTGAAATATCTAAAAACGTAGAATATTTGTACCAAAAAATCTGTAGAATAAATTAAGACATAATATTTTATTTATTTTTATATTTTTCTCTCCCTTGTTATGAACCCTCAAATTAATTTAATTTGGAAAAATTTAGACATAAAATCCAAAGACCATCAAATTTTGACAAATTGTTCTGGTAAAATTGAAAATTCTAAAATTTCAATTTTACTAGGTGGAATTGGTGCTGGTAAATCTGTCTTATTGAATACATTAGTAGGAAGAATTCATAATAATCTCGAAATTAAAGGTGAAGTTTTAGTAAATAATAAAAAAAATGAGATTGACAAATTAATTTCACTCGTTGATGAAACATTTTACTTTTTTCAAAGGCAAACTGTCTGGGAAACGTTGTTTTTTGCGGTGAAATTTTATAATTTCGAAAAACCTACAAATTTCATAGTAGAAAAAACTAGTAAAATTATAAATCTTTTGGATTTAAAACATGTTGCTTACGAAATGCTTATAAATCTATCAAATGGAGAAAAAAAGCTATTAAGTCTAGGAGCCGTGTTAGCAGAGGATTCCGCTATTATTTTACTTGACGAACCTTTCGAATTTCTTGATAAATGGCATGTTTTAAGAATTTTAAAAATTTTAAAAAAATTAGCGGAAACATCTAAAACTATTTTGTTGTCTTTAAATATACCAGATTTAACAATTTTAGAAAACTGTGATAAGATTTTTATATTAGCAAATCAAACTATAATTTTTGAGGGAACCTATAAAAAATATTTAAAATTTTTTAATAAAAAAAATATAAAAGCTGAGGAGTTTGTTGCGAATTTATTGGCGATAGATTATAGCAAAAAAATTTTAGAAGTTAGAAAAATACAAAAACTACGAGAAATTAGAGATAAATGTTTTCCAAATGAAGATGTAAAAATTAATACTACTAATTATTTTAATATAACTTATAAAAATCAAAAAGTTCATTTAGAAAAATAGGTTGGTTACTTAAAAGACATTTACAGATTTTAATTCGTTCAAAGGAATCTTATATGTCAATTATAATTCAAAAATCAACATTTTTAATATTAGCTTGTATTGTTTATCCTTTTATTGGATATTTTCAAGAAGATATTCAAACTAGAATAGGACTTTTGGGGTTTTTAATATTAAATTCCATTGATAGATCGATGAGTATTGTCCTTGCATCATTTTCGCATTCGAAATTGGTAACTAAAAGGGAAATTGTAGTAGGAATGTACACAAGTATAGAAATTTACTTCGCGGAATTTATTTTTGATTTTGTTTTGATTTATATATCTACTGTATTGTATATTATACCTGTTTATTGGATAGCACAGGTAAATAATAATATTTATAGGTTTATATTATTTTTGATTAATCACTTTTTTTTAGTAAATTTTACTGTTGCCTATTCTTTGTTTATTGGAATTATTTCTCCTTCACCAAAGACTGCGCATATGTTTGGATCTGTAGGTTTACTAATTTTTTCAGCTTTTAGTGGTATTTTTGTAAATGTAAATACCATACCACATTTTTCCAGGTGGCTTACTTGGATTTCTCCTATGTACTATGCGTTAGAATTCAGTCTACAAATTTCACTAAGTAATCTTACATTTATTTGTAATTCAGAATCGTGCTATAGAAACGGTCAAGAAGTTTTAGAAAATATTGGTATGAACAGACTTGGTAAATATCTTTCTTTAAGTATTTTTATTTTATATGTTTTGTTTTTCGTTTTATTAGGGATTTTTTTTATTGTTAAAGATTTTCATCCTAGGATGATAAATGAGAAAGTAGATGTGTGGAAATATTTTTTATTTAATTAAAAATTTATTTTTTTTTTATTTTTACCAACAACGGTTTATTTTGTGTATTTTTAATTTCTATATCCTCCCAATTTTCACATTTTTTTCTTATTCTTTTGTCTTTTTTTATAATCGATCCTTTTTCCGTCATTGACCTTCTTAAAAATAATTTTCCGTTATACAAATTAGTATCTTGTTTTTTTGTACGTTGTAATTTTGTTTCTAATCTTTCTAATTGTATTTTTTTTACCATAAAAAATTTGTATTATAGGGGGTATCGAATGGGACAAGCAATATTTATTTTTGGACCAGCTGGTACTGGAAAAACAACATTTTGTACAAATTTAGTTGAACATGGTAAAATTATTCACAGACAATTTCATCTTATAAATTTAGATCCCGCGCAAATTAATAGAAAAACAGAATATTTATTAGACATTCGTGATTTTATTACTACAGCTGATATTATGGAAGAGTGCGATTTTGGTCCAAATGGTAGTTTAATGGTTGCTTTTGATGAATTAAATCAAAATCTTGATGTTTTAGATTTGGAAGAATATACCGACGACTACTTAATTTTTGATTTTCCTGGTCAAATTGAACTTTTTATGCATTCTAATGTTATTAACGGTATTATTGAACATATATCAACTTATTTTAAAATTGGAATATTATATTTTGTAGAAGGACAATCCATAATGGATATAAATAAGTTTATGGGTAATGTGCTATGTGGTTATATTTCTATGTCTAGATTTGATTATTTTATGACTTTTGTGTTAACAAAAGTTGATTTAGTAGGAAAAACTGTTATACAAGAGTTTTTAGATAGGTTAGAAGAGAATTGTAAAAGTAAGAAGTTATACGAAAGAATTTTAGATATAGCAAACATTGATTTTAAAATGTTAAATTATAGTGAAGAGGATAGTATAAATGATTTATTATATTGGATTGACAATAATTTACAATATTATGATGATATCGATGTCTTTCAAGATAACGAGTAATTACGATTGATTTTTAATAAACATTTTTTTCTTTCTACCCTCAAATGATAGAAAACGACCCATACAAAATTTTAAATGTCACGCGAAAATCTTCCCCACAAGATATTTTGAAGTCTTTTAAAAAGTTAAGGTATAAATACCATCCTGATAGACCCAAAGGCAATAGAAAGTTATATG
The DNA here is from genome assembly GCA_018835575.1 of Cotesia chilonis. Taxonomy (NCBI): domain Eukaryota; kingdom Metazoa; phylum Arthropoda; class Insecta; order Hymenoptera; family Braconidae; genus Cotesia; species Cotesia chilonis. The sequence goes on from RJVT01000149.1 coordinate 184,610, forward strand.
ATGAAGTTGTAGAAGCTTTTGAGAAAATAAAAAAATATCCGCAAAAGTATTTAAATGTAAATGATTTTATAAAAACTTATAAAGGTTCTGAAGAACAACATAATGATATTCTTAAAGCTTATGAAAATTACAAAGGGGATATGCGAAAAGTTTTAGATAGTCTTATACTTGTAGAAGATAAAGATGAGGAAGATATTCGCGAGATTTTAAATCGAGAAATTAATAACGGAAAAATTTTTAAATATAAAAATTTTGAGAAAAAAATAAAAAAACGAAAGAATGAAAGTAAAAAGGCGGAAGAGTTGGCTCATAAATTAGGAATTGATCTTGAAATGTCATTAGAGGATATTTTAAATCGTCAAGATAGTAGACAAGAAGAAATGATAAAAAAACTTGAAGAAAAATATGGTAATATTAAAAGTCTTAAAAAATAGTTTTAGAATCAATTTGTATGATAAAGAGTTTGATGCAGTAAATTGTCTTACAAAATTTTTAAGTGTTTACAAGATAATTAAAAATATGTGTAATGGTATTAAGATTTATTGATTTCATAATATCATTTTTATATTGTATATTAAGTCTACTTACGAAGTTATGTATAATTTTATCATTATAAATAAATTAATTTTTACATATAAGTTATATTTTATTTAGCATAAAATTAACAGTAGGAAATCTCATTTAAAAAATGATAAATTAAAAGTTTTATTTATTTTACCCTAAACTTTTATTAATTTATTCATTTTCTTTTATGTTTACAAATTCTATATCAAAATTTTTAAATTCTACATTTTCTTCTTCAATGACGTCATAATTAATTTTTTGAAATTTAACTTTGTCAATTTCTGAATCTAAATTACTAAACTCATTTTCATTTTCTTCTGACTCATCTTTGTTAATAATAATTTCCTCTAAAGAAGTAAGCTTTTTCTTTTTAAATTTGTTTTTTAGATTTTTTAATATTTTTTTATCTTCCAGTTCTTTTTCTTTATAGAACAAGTCATTTTCTAAATCCTCCACATAATTTTCATCATCAATAAATGAGAGATCTTCTAAATTTTCGTCTAATGATTCTTCAGTTTCATTAGAAGAACATTCTGCATCTAAATCTATATATTTACTATATATTTTCTTATCAATATTAGTACCATTAATATTATATTTATCAATATTAGTACCATCATTATTATGTTTATCAATATTAGTACCATCATTATTATATTTAGCAATATTTTCCTCATTTATGCAACACTCTTCTCTAATTTTTATAGTGTCACTTTCATTACTTAACAATCCAGACATTTCACTTAAATTAAATCCAGAAATAGTATTTTTATAAAATACCAAATCTACATTATGTTCTTCTTTTTTATTTAACAATTTATTTTTTATTCTTGTTTGTATTTCTTGTATTTTTAATTCATTGTAAATTTTATATCTGTAATTTTCAAGATACAAATTTGTCGCATCTTCTTTAGTAAAATTAATTTTCCTTAAAGACATTTAAAGGGGCAATAAAAATAATAAAAAGGTGCACTTTGTAATACAATTTCAAAAAATATTAAATTATATTTTACTTATTAAACAAGATATTTTACTTCTATCATTAATTCCTTGTAAACAATCTCTTTCTACAGTTTGTATCATAAGTAACCCACCAAAACTAGCATAAATCTTTATTTTATCATCACAATCTTCTAACTTGTAAATTACCCCATTCATTTGGTAATCACATTTAACCTCAGTCTCGTAGTCATCGTATATTTGAATATTTAGAACATCTTCATTTTGAAACCTCATAAGTGTAGAATGATAATCAATAATACATTCTTCATCATTTATAGATTTAAGATAAGCTCTGGATACATTTTGGTATAACTTCCCTTCTTTGTCAATTGAATCTACTTTGTATTTTTTATTTATCACCAGCATAAACGAGGGTAAGAAAAAATGAACTATCAAGAGATTTATAAAAAAACAGAATATTTTATATTCTATTAAGATAATGTAATATACCAATGACTCATAACATTTTCATATGATTATAAAAACATCAAATCCTTTTTGATGTTTTTATGATCCTGAGAATATTCTAAATTTACATTTCGATACAGCAATTGTCAAAAATGTTTGCTAGCAAATTCGTTAACTGAAATAAATTTACAGACTAATGTGAATAATTTTAATAAGGAGAATTTGTATTTAATATTAATTTAAGGTATTTTATGAGTATTAGAATTACAAAAAACGAATTGGCCATATAAAAATATTCAAAACATGATATATCAATTCTATGTACTACTAAATCGATAAAGAAATTATTTTAAATAGCTAAGACAAGTTTAATAAGAAAGTGATCCATAATAGCAAATATTTTTAAAATGATATTATAAACTATACTTATAATTTATTTTTGATATATTGAGATAAGAAATCTCTATTTATAATTTATTTTTAATATATTGAGATAAGAAATCTCTATTTATAACATTTTGGCCTTTCAATATATCTTTTATATCTTGAATATCAAAATCAATCTTATTAAATAAATCATATTTATATATTTTATTATTAGAAATATACTTTAATATATCCTTAGAATTAAAATTACTTAAATTTGTACACAAAATATAATCTTTTATATTAGAAAGTTTACTAATAAATTCTATATCTTTAATATTTACAGATAACTTATCTATTAAATAGAAAAACTTATCTTTTCTATCAGTTGGTATTTTAGTAAAAAAAGAATCTATTTTTATAAGCCAAGAATACGAATCTTCTATTTTTAAATTATCAATGTACTCCTTTTGTACTTTCCATTTTGGTAAGTCATAAAGTTCAAGAAGAATTTCATCCATGGGGTAAAAAATAATTTTTACAAAATCATTTATTTAAAATTTTCTCTCTCAATTCAAAATTTTCAGTTTCTAGTAGTTCCAATCTTTTTTCGTAATAATTTATTGTTTTTTCTAAGGAAGAAATATCTCCTTGTAAATTTTTAATAGCTTCTTTAATGTCAATAATTTTAGGGCATGGGAATTTCTCTCTAATTATTTTATAAGACATTTACTATAGGGGATTAAAAATATGTTGTTTAAAATTTTATTATTAAACCTTTATTGTGCAAATTTTAAGCGCATAGATAAAATTTTATTTGTGCATAAAATGAAATGGTCATGATTTAAAAAGTGCATAAAAAGAAATGCTGTGCAAAATAAATGTTATGTAAGTTATTATTGATAAATTGAGTTACAACATCTCTTTAATTATTAAATAAAACATTTCTAAAATTTTATTTATGGAATATATTTGTAAATTTCATTATTATTTTCTATAATACCTTTTTCTATAACATTACTAAGACTACTTTTATAATCTTCAATGGAAAAGGGAAATCTATCGGTGTGTTCATCACACAAAATATTTATAATTTCTTTTTCTTTTAAACATTTATATTTTTTTAACAAATTTGCTATTCTACAAAGGTAGTAAATTTCTTTATTAAAAACACTAGTCTTATTTATTTCTTCTTTTGTAAAATATTCAACCACATTTGTAATATTTGATTTTCTATTTAAAAAATACTTATTTTTATCTAATATTATCATTTTGGACTTTATCAATGATTTAATATAATCATCTAATACTTCATCTTCCATTTCTAATTCTTTCTTAATTATATTATTATCTAATACATTATACTTATTGAATAAATTAATTATTAAAAATTGTAAAAAATTAAATCTAAATTCTTTATCATCTATTTCTACTATTACTAAACTATATTCCCATGCCCATTGTACTCTTTTTTTATTAACTTTATTAACTTCTTTATTTATAAAATTAGGTATTTTAAAATTTATATTTTCCACTTCAATCGGCCATGCTGACTCTGTCAATAAATGAATGCCTGATTTGTCGCTTAAAAAACTTTTTATATCATTAAACATTATCTCTCCTCTTAATTTTATATCTCTATCATCACATTTTAATAAAGAAAAGACTTCTAGTTCTTTATAATAATTAATATCTGATAATAAAATACGTCTACTTAATTCAACCATGTACTTTTTATAAAAATCAATTTTATCGTCTATTAAATTATAAAGATGAACAAAGACCCTTAAAAATGCACCATCTTTATACGAGAAAGAAGGTAATCTAGAAATATCAGGAAGACTAATATTTCGATTCAAATATTGTAGATCTTTTTCAAAACTTAAAGGGATTTCTTCTTTATGAAAGATTTCATTAATGTCTTCTTCATCAAAATTATTGCTGTTACTTTTAATTCTAATCTTAATATTTGGAGTTGATCCCCAATAATCTATACCTTCTTCTTCATTTAAACTACATATATCACTCTTACTGTAAAAATCAATGTATCCTTTTTTAATATCTATTTTCTGTTTTTCTAATACACAATCACCTAATACTACAATATTACTAAATTTTATCAGTCTACTACTCAAAGAAGGACTTAGAGAATTATAAACTTCTTTAAACTTTTTTATAAAAATATCATTATATCTTTTAATATCATTAAATCCTACTTTAATGACGTGTTTAAATGATGTATAAAAAATATACAAAGTCTCAATATTTTTATTAAGTAAATGTTCATAACTTAATAATTGAGATGTTAAATATTTCTGTAATACATTTTCCAACACGTCATTTGAATATCTTAATATTGAAAAATCCTTAGTTATATTTCTAATTTCTTTTAAAGGGTAAGTCGTAAATGTGTATAGATTGGGGATATCACTAGAAAATAAAGCATAGAAATCATTCAAAGGATGATTTGGTACTTTGTTTATATTTCTATTACTCTTAAATTGGGGAGCATTCCCATTAATTTTATTATCTACAACTAATTTATTATTAAAGTTATCAAATAGAGAAATTGTACATTTCTTATTATCTGTCATACTATTAATAATCGTATTTAATACATCAACAGGTAATTTATGTTGTATTAAAATTTTATATATCTCATTTTTTATCCATTTCTTTTTTTGTATAATTAATATGTCTTCCAATATCATATCCAATTTATCCCATGATTCTTGTAAAAACAAATTAATTCTTTTTAATCTTTCATTTTTAATAAATTTGCTAACTCTTTTTACATAGTCAATTATTTCTAAATTTTTATTATTATTGATAAAACTTGTACATTTATCAATAACATAAGATAATGCATATTTCTCATACCTCTCTGTATAATACAAAAGTGGTTTAGTTGGTTCTACATTTATATTTCTTAAACTTTCTATACATATTTTTACCTCCTCTAAATTATTATGAAATACAATATATTCACCAAAATTGACTTTTTTATATTTATAACATCCTTGTAAAATACATCTCTCCCATAATAAAAATCCAAAATGGTAAATTGATTTACTTGTTATATATTGATTCAAGTAGTCTCCAAGATCATCAATACTTTTTATAAATGATAGATATTTCTGATATAAAATTGTATATTTTGTTATCCAATTTTCTTTATCAAATATTTTGTGTTTAGAAGATCTTAATATTTCATATAAAAAATCCCCAACTTTCCAATACAAATCTTCTACAAATTTATGACTTGGGGAAGTACAAATAATGTATATGTTATTGTAAATAATAGAAGCACTGCATTTTTTACCATTGTATAATAATAATAATTCGATGTATATTGAATTCCATAACCTTTCAAATTGTAATTGTGTTAAATGAGTTTTACCAATGTTCATTTTGTTTATGCTAAAGTTATTTTTAAAAATAAAAAAAAACAAACAAAACTCAAATAGAAAAGAAGTTTTATGAATAATAAAACATTTTACATAGATTTAATATTTTTTATCTTGTTTTTTAATCGTAAGAATATTTGACAAGTCTATGACGGAAGTCGACTAATAGAATATTTGTGTTTGCAATAGGACCAATAAAAAATAAAGTATAAGGTTTAATATATGTATTTTAAGTACTAATTACTTAACTCTATTTCGTCGATCTTGAATTTAGGAATAATTGATTCTTATGACTTGATGCATTCAAGTAGTTTTATAGATAATCCAAATATTTGTACAATATTTTTAGGAAGTACAAATTTATTTGTAACATTAAAAAATTTAAAAGCTTTTTTTAAATTGAAATTTTTTAAAGCATTCTAAAGCTAAATTTATTTACTGAAGACGTAGACTGTCTTACAAAAACGCATACGGTACATTTAAAATTTCTTTATATCATACTATTTTGAGTTATTTGCAATAATATTAATATTGGAAATGTGCTGCAATAAATTGTAAAGCTTGACACTTTAAAGAAATATTGAATGTTTAGATCAAGTTTTAATAATAAATTTATACAAATCATCAATGTTCTAGCAAACCTTTAAGAATAGGATAATAAACATTTCTTCCAAACTTTATTCTTTCATCTTAACAACCATTCGTCTATTTTATTTTAAAAGATACTTGTTTTTCAAATTTAGATTATTTGTTAAAATTAAAACTCCAAATAGCTATTCTGTTTTTTTTATTCCATTGTGTTTTTTATCTTTTCAATTCTACTTCTTACAAATAAAACTGATCGATTTATATTTGTCAATATGTTCTAGCATATAAAACTACTTTTAAAATTAATTCCCATTTTTAAAAGTTTTGTCTATTTTAAAATCATTAGATATATTTTCATATCGTATGTATTTTAATACGACCAATTTTCTTTTCATATCGTATGTATTTTAATACGACCAATTTTCTTTAAATTAAAGCGACAAGTATTTTTATATCTGAATATAAATAAATAATAAATTATATTTATTAATTTAATTAAACGGTCTATAAATTATCTCCTTTTTTTAAGGATAAATTCCAAAGATCTCAGAACCCATTATGCGAAGAAGATTTAACATTCCGCTTACAGACAACGAAGATAAAATAATTTTTCAAATAGTAGTAGATAAACAAATTTATGAAATGGCAAAATCAAATAAAAATGAATTTAACGTTACAATTACTGTTCAAACGGATGATCCTCAATTAAATTTTGATATTCTCAAACATAATTAAACAATAATTAATAACTTTAATTTTTTTACAAATTTAAATAAAATTAGTATTCTAAGACCAAAAAAGTTAGTGCTATGACGTTTTAATCAAAAAATTTACTAACATGTTTACTTGTATTAAATATTGTAATTGATCTAACAATTAAAAAGTATAAAATTTTTAGAACTTTCTAGCCAAAATTAACTTAGTGTATCTAAATGGTCTAAAAAGCTTGGTTTTATCATTTTACCGACAATAATTCTGAACAATTTTAATTATAAAAAGGATAAATCATACTAATTAATTTAATCTTCCATTTAAATATATAATACTCCTTTAAGATACTTTTTTATAAGCTTGTGTAAAACTTTCATTGGATTTAGAAAATATCACTTTCATTTGATACTAAAAAGATTTTTTAGTATTAAATACATATATTCAGAGAACGACGATGAAAGGAAAAGTATAAGTAAATATAAAGGAATTTTCTACAATAGCTAGAAATTCATCAATAAACTATAAATTATTATTATACATATAACAGAGAGATTAATCTTTAACTATAAAGTAAAAAACATACATATGTTAATTATATTTAGAATTAGTTCAAAAATTTTAATTAATACAAATTCAAAATTTTTATGATTAAAATTAGTACAAAATTTTTAATTAATACTAGTACAAAATTTCTATAATCATAAACTACTATAAAATTTTAATAATCAATACTAGTTCAAAATTTTAATGATTATTATTAGTACAAAATTTGTTATTTTCATATTCTAATATAAAAATTATAACTTTTAATTATTAAAATAGTAAAACTTTTAATTATTACCTTCATTTTATTAGTCAATTGTCAAATCATAAAAAAAATCTTCTTTAGAGGTTTCATCTTTTTGTTTTCTAAATAAACCATCTTTTATATCAAAAATAATAGTTATGAGTTCTCTAAATTCGTTAATTAATGTTTCTTTTGGTTCAGATACCACACCCAATGAGGTAAACAAATTATAAAAATTACCTTGTTCATCGTCAACAAAATTAATACAATTTTCCCTACTCCATATTTGTTCATAAGATATTTTTTCATTCGGTGATCCATTCTTCTTATTACATTTTATAATCCTTTTATTTTTATTAGAATTTTCTTTATCTAAACAAAAAAAGACGTTATTGTCATCAAAATCAAAAAAATAACGCTCGCGAACATATTCATCTTTTTCATCATGAGAAGTTACTTTTTCTACACTATAATTTTTTATCTGAGTAAATTCAATAGTTGCTTTTAAAACAACTTTGTTTTTAATAAAAAGATTTTTTAAATTATTTTGGCTTAAAGATTCTGAAGTTGATATTTCACATTTTTGCAGAATATTTTCAGTTTCATTTTCATTTAAGGCTTTAAAGGGATTTGAAGTATTAAATAATAATTTACTAAACATTTCCGTTGTTAAAATGTTATTATCGAAAAGGAAATTGTTATTTATATTATACAATATCTTTGTTTTAGGATCAAGAGTTTCTTCTGTTAGACTTAAATAAATATCCACGTCTTCGAGACCATTATAATTAAACCATACAATATTACTACAATTAATTATAAGACTATAAAGAAATAATAAAACCATAAGGGTTGGAGTAATTTCTGTTTTTATAATAAAATCGGTTAATATATTAAAAATATTAATTAATTTATTTGACATTTAAAACATATTGTAAATATAAAATTACTTATATTGAATAAACTATATTTGGTATATTTTATTATATTTAAATTTATATTTGAAGTTTATACTTGACATTTAAAACATACAGTTATAATATATTAAACATATAATATAAACTATAAATTGCAACATTTTTTAATTTAAAATTTATTAATTGACATTTGAATTAATATCAGTAATATTAAATATATTTACAAACACACGATAAATGTATTACTTATTTTTAATAATCCTTAATGGAATGATCTTACTTAAATTAGACAATTCAAGTCTTTTCCGATCTACAAAAGAGTTCTATTTTTTATTAAATCCTTTGTAATTTGTATTTCTCCCTATTACAGTTCAAAAAATATTAATTAACTAATTAAAGATTATAAATATTTATGAGACCTATCTTCAATTGTATAAGTACTTGTTTATATCTTAAAACCCTAAGACATGTTTATTAGATCTATTTTTAATTGTATAAGTACTTGTTTATATCTTAAAACTCAAAAAGTAATAAATATTATAAAGACTTATTGTAGATAGTTTCTAATAAAGTAATTAGATATTTTTTAGTAACTAGTGAGATGTAATTTCAAGTTTTTATTGTTTTTACCTTTTACATTTAATGATCTTAATTGTATTTCTATTACCAAATTTACTTTCATCGATCTCAAAATAATTTTTGTTTCTATCTTATTTTTCATGCATAAACATAAAATGAAAATAACAACCTCTCGATTCATAATAGAAATTTTTTAACCTCTTGTTTATTTTCCATGCATAAACATAAATAAAAATAACAACCTCTCAATTTAATATAAAAAAATATAATACTCTCTCTTTTTATTATAAAAATATTTGTGTCTCATAAATTTATATTTAAATTCAAAAATATAAATTGTGATAATTTAATGTATTAAATTTCTTTGTTAAGGTTTCTAAATATTAAATTATTTTAAGACATAGAAAAAATAAAGCATAAACGAGTTTAAAGATTTATATTTGTCTGTCAATAGAGTTTAGTTTTTTATAAAATATTTTATTTATTAAAATTATATGATGACATTTACGTTACAAAAAAATCTTTCTATTTTTGTCAATAAACTTTTTATTAAATTATTACAATTCTTATTATTACAATTTTTTCTTATTATTACATTTTTTATACAATGTGTATTTTTTCTTATTATTACATTTCTTAAATTATCACAATTCTTAAAAATATTACAATTAAAATTTTATAACCCTATGAAATTAATTTACAAATTTACTCTTTTTTTGTATTCACTAGGTAGTTTTTTAAACTTCAAACCTTCAGAAATACAAAACAATGAACTTTTATTTACAAATTATTGTACAATAATAAGATTTGATATGTTCGAAGGATTTTCAGTTTTATCTCTAAATAAAGATAAATATGAAATTTCAAAAGAAGATCTTTTTTATATTGGTTTACAAAAGATTTATTTAAAAGACAAGATACTTTTAGAAACCAATCTTTTAAATTGTAATAAGTCTTTTAAAACTTCTAAAGAAATTATACATTTTTTAGTTATATTAAGTTTTTTAATAAAAAATGATAATTTTTTAATAGAAGAAATTTTATCAAAAAATGGAAATAAAAACTTTATTGATTTTGTAAAGCTGTGTAAAATAAATTGTTGTATTTTAAGAACTAGATGGGATTATAGTTTTTAGAAAAAAAAAGATTTGTCTTTTTTTTAAAGTTAAACAATTTCTAATTAATGTTTTAGAAGAAGTGTATTTTATGATGGATGAATCTTTTCCTTTAGTAAGAGAAATAAAATATTTGGATGATAAGGATTTTTATAATATAAGTGGAGAAATAATTGAGAAAATAGTTTTTCATATAGAAATTGAAAAAGTATTAAGTGACAAAGAATTTAATTTATTGAAGGCGCTGTTGGCTTAAAAATAAAGAAACTTTGTTTTTTAAATGTTATGTTGTTTAAATCAAAATTGGTTCTTTCTTTTACTTAACTTAAATATTCTTATATTCAAAATTGTATAGTTTAAATATTCATACACTAATATAAAATTTATATGATTCCTTCTGAGATCTTATTACTATTTATTAATAAGTCAATGTTGTGTTATTAATTGATATCATTATTTGGAATATCTCGACTAGGACACTTTTAAATATTAAATGATATAAAAAATGGATGTTTTCTATTATTACAAGTTTCTAGTCAAATATTTTCTACCATTACAAGTTTCTAGTCAGGAGATTTTAAGTAGAATAAACTTTTATTATTTCATTTTTAATATATTAAATTTAGCAATTAAAGACATCTCTTTACCTCAATTATAATTAAAAAAATAACTACGTGTCTATAACTTTAAAAATATAATCTTTACTATACTGAAAATCAAAATACTTAATTGGATATGTGTTACAATTCTTGAATACTCATATTTCATTGTTTTATGCATATAATGTTTATTTATGCAAAATATTTATTTACAATGTTTATTTCATTGTTTTATGCATATAATGTTTATTTATGCATAAAATACAATTTCTATGTAAAAAATATTTATTTATGAAATACAATTTCTATGTAAAAAATATTTATTTATTTTTAAAACAATCTGAAATTTGTAGTAAACTCATTTATATCGGCTTTAAGTCCTGGTCCTACAACAACAATTGCCAAATTTTTGTCATCAAGTGATTTACAATTAACTATTATATTTTTCATTATTGCCTGGTCAAAGACCTTTTTCATATTGTCACTAGTTCCTACTAAAACAATTTTTGCTTCTCCAGATTTCCTCCATTTTAAAAATAAATCTTTGTCTTCTAAAAGTATAGGAATTAATTCAAAAGGGAATCTTTCATTAAAGAAATAATTTGAGATATATCGTTGCGTAGAGATTTATTAATAATGATTTTTAAAACATAGTCTCCTTTTGGATGTTTTTTAGGAATATTAGATTTCTTTCTAGTGAGAAATTTGAATATTAAAAAGATAATAACTAGAAATGAAAGTGACAGTATCTCTTTTAGCATTTCAAGGGTAAAAAAAGTTATTGTTAAATTATAAGTATAAGAATTATAGGTATTAGTATTTAATAATTATAAGTATAGCAAAATTATAAAATAATTATAAGTATTAGAATTATGAAATAATCAATTGAATAGGAATTATTATTTTGTATGTATTTAAAATACTTTATTCAGTCTTAGACTTACCTTTTATTGTAACAAATATAAAAAAGAATTGTATAATAAAAAGACTTTATTAAAGAATACAGAAAACTCTGTTTAATGATAAGTTACCAGATTCTGTGATTATATCAAGATTCAATATAATGTAAAATTTAGGACTTTAATAAAGATTAAAAATTTTAGCTATTTTTTTCAGATCAGTGTACATCTTCAATAGAAAGACGAATATAAAAATTTAATTAAGTCCTAAATTCTTGCAAGTCTTTTGACATAGTAAAATCTCATTGTTTATAAATTAAAATATAAAAACTAATTTAACTTTTAGTAGAGTTGGTTTTTAAACTACTTTATTGCGATTTTCTCTTCAGCATCTGCAAATTACTACATTCAATATAAAATGGTACATTAAAAAACTTTTTGAATTATTTCAAATAATGTTTTTTACACGTAATCTTTTACATTCAGTTATTAAACAGCAGTTGACAATATTTAAGAGAATATAAACAAAAACATTATTTCTATTATGTACAAATGTAAGAGGACATTTCGCGAAATCAATATAACTATTAAAATAAAAACCTTATTTTTTTACAGGTACTAAACGATAAAACAGAAATAACTAGAATAGCAAATTGTAGACATAATTTATAGATAAACTTAAAGTTTTGTTTTACAAGGCTATACAAATAATATTAAATATGTTTTTTTAATCTTAGATATAAATAGTTCTGAAATATTTTTAAGATGATGATCTTTTTTTGCGCTATGTGAAGTAGATTGTAAAAAACATATTTTTGCACAAATGTATTTTGTAAAATAAAAAAGTGATGTAATTTTGTAAAGTGATTTTTATACTGTGAATTGTGAATTTGTAAAGTGATTAATTTTGTTAAATAAAAAAGTGATGTAATTTTAAATCAACGAATAAATATAATTGTAAATTTGTAAACTAAAAAAACGATTTTTAAATTAAAATAATTTAATCCGAATCAGTTTCGGAATCTGAACTAACACACGAGCTTGGACTTTGTAAAATCTCAAAACACTTAGAATTCTCAACTAACATATTGTCAAATAACGTTTTCTCGTTTTTAGTTAATTTATAAACAGGGGTTTCTTGTTCTTCACTAGCTTTTAATATAGCTCTATTTTTAGCCATATCGTTAGAAAGCAGGGATTTATCCACATTACTATTCATCTTGATACAATTTTCCAAAGTTTTTCTGATATTATTATAACTATTATCTAAAATAAATAGATTACAATTGTCACTTAAATTAAAAAAAAACCGCTCTCGAGAAAACTTGACTTTACAATCGTCATTTAGAATCTTTTCAACACAATAATTTTTTTTATCATTAGCTTTTATACTCACTTTATAAAAATATTTATTAAATAGAAATTTAAAATACAAAATGCACTGATCATAATCAGTAGGTTTTGATATCCTTAATTTTTTTTTAATATTATCCGCTTCTTCTTCGCTTAACTCTTTAAAAGTATTATCAGGGTTTGTACTAAACTCTTTCTGATTAAGGTTATAATATACTTTTGTTTGAGAATTATAATTATCTTCTGCACTTAAATAAACATTTATATTCAAATCGTCTTGAATATCAAACCATACAATCGAATTACAAGTAATTAAAATATAATAGAAATGTAATAACAACATAAAGGGGAATTTAATTTTCATTTAAAACATAATTTTTTAATTAAAAAAGCCTCTTTACAATTTTATTTAGAAGAGTGTTTACAATTTTATTTAAAAGAGAGTTTAAAAAAGTTTGAAGTTTTTAATAAAGAAGACCGTTTGTTTTTAATTTACAAAGTTTTATTTTTTTAATAAAGAAGACCGTTTAAAGTTTTATTTTTAAAAAATAAGCCGTTGCACAGTTTAAATTTATAATATTATAAAAATGGGGAAAATATATAAAAAGGAATTTATTATTTTGTAATTTTAACCAATAACATACAAAAATAAGAAATTATATAACAATCTTAATTATAAAAAAAATATGCAAGTATTGAATTTTGTACTTTTTAGAACTTTACAAATTTTATTAATTTTCTTTTCTATAAACACTTGTAAATTAAAATATTTGACATTTTACTAAGACAAAGTTAGAATTAATTAGATTTAACTTTTGTTGTTAATATTTAAATATCTTCTTTTTGATTAATTAATTTTAGACATGTATTGTCAATAAAGAAAGCATCTTTAGTATTAAAAGTACACAAGTATACAATAAATATCATTGATACTTTGGGATTAACATTTAGAAGTAAAAGCTGTGAACAGTATTAGTGAATTTTCAAGAAAAGATCTAAATTGATTGCTTATTAATAAAATACAAAATCTATGGCATCAACCACTTGTTACTTCTCTCAGGTAGAGATGTTTAATAATTTAATTTAAAGTGATAAACTTTGTTATAAACTATTATAGGTTTAAAATATAATAATATATAAGTATAATTATAAATGATAAGACTAATATCTTCTTGTATTAGATCAATAAATAAGTCTTGATAATCTTAAGGATATTGTCTAAGACATAGAATTTACAATATTTGTGGTTGTTTAGTCGTTCTAAAAAAATAAATTAAATTGAAAAGTCTCACCACTGTATTCTCGTATATAAATAATTTACTTCTGCAAATACATTACTAACTATTAAAATAATTATAAATCTTATATCATTTATATTAATTTAATACCAGACGAAGAATTTAGCTTATCTTAATTTTGTTTAGTACCATGTAGATCTGTTTACCCAGACAGTGTTCTTAAAAAACATCTATTTTTTTGTAACATAGAATGGCTAACAAATGCAATTAAGTTGCAAAATCTTACTTCTATCTTTTTCCTAACGTTTTGATAATTTGAATTTAACTTACTGTGTCTTCATTAAAAATGCTTCTTATTACAAATATACTATAAATCTTACTACTATTAAAATACATTACTAACCATTAAAATACATTACTAACATTACATTACTACCATTAAAATACATTACTAACTTAAAATACATTACTAACCATTACATTACTAACTATTAAAATATAACTATAAATCTTATATTATTAATATATTAATTACAGATTATTATTAATGAATTTATTTTGACATTTAATTTGATTGTTTGTTATTTATTAAAATAATATATTTAATATCCTACTTTTACATTTGTTAGTAAAGTAGAACTTGAATTAACTTTCTATGCTACTACCACTTCTTTATATATAAATTGTTGATATAAAAAACTGTTTTAAAATATATATAGATCATCTTTTTATGATCAATATCTTTAACTTTACATTACTCCATTGTAAATTAAAATAGCACTTAGTATCCCCAACATTACTAAGATGTAATTTTTTTTCAATATAGGGCCTTTATTAATTTTTAAATATATTTTACATACTAGAAAAGACATATCATTGGTAGTATGACATTTCTAATTGCATATTAGTCTTATAAAATCTAAAGATCTTTTTAACAATAAGGTATTAATATTACGCTAATATGTTGTAATATTTTTTTACAAATCTAAAGATCTTTTAGTTGGTAATTTACTATTTATTTTTTTCTAAAATATACTAAAGTTTGGTTACTAAAAAAATAATACTAAAAAGCAAACTTATAAATTAAAAATTTAGCGGACTTATTAAATAAAAATTTAACAAGCTTATGAATTTCAAATTTAGCGAACTCATGAATTTCAAATTTAGCGGACTTATTAAATAAAAATTTAGCGGACTTATGAAATAAAAGTTAACGAACTTATAAATTATAATAGTAATAATCTATGAGGAATATTTTTAAAATTAATACACGTTTTTTATTTTCAAGATCTTGATATTTTTGCAGTAGATTTAAAATGAGTTATAAATTCAAAGTTCCCTATAAAAAGAATATTTTGATAAATCAATAAAATTCTGTACATTAAAAAACAATACTTCATTTAAAAGTAATCTTTTTTATTAAAAGATTTTTAATATTAAATAAAAAGAAACATAAAACTATTTAAACTAAAAGTAATATTAAGTAAAAATAAAAACATAAAACTATTTAGACCTGTCTAGATATTTTTAAAAGTTTATTTTTATTGTAAAATAAAATTTTTATTACCCCAAAAATGTCCAACCAAAATATTAAAAAAACTGACAAAAATTTTTATAAAGAACCCGATAATACTTCAAAACCTTCTGTATACACTGTAAACGTTGATCCTAATCATTCAATACCATGTTTCAATAATAATGAATATGGGTTTGTTATTCCACCAAAAAATTTAATTATTAGATTTTTACATGTAAAAAATGTGGATCATTGCCTGATGTGATTTTGTAAGATTATTTTTATTGGCTTCATATTCAAATAATTATTTTTTACTAGAAAACTATCAAAACTACCAGGAAAAAAACATTTTAAAGGATAAAACAAAAAATGATATATTAAAAAAAAATAAAAATGTATTAGAAAAAGATTTGAAAAAAAATAATCAAGGAAGTGAGAAGAATTTATTAGAATATGTAGAAACTAATGTAAATAGTAATAAAAAAGGTAATTTTAAAAGTAATAAAAAAGATAATGTAGAAGACAGTGGAAAAGATAATATAGGAAAAATAAATGAAAACACTATTCCAGATAAAGTTAGCGGGAATGTTGTTGAGGCCAGTTTAAAAATAATAAATGAAAACGCTAATTTAGAAGACAGTGAAAAGATAATGTAGAAAAAAAAATTGAAAATGTTGCTAAAGTTAATAGGGAAAAAGTAAATGAAAATGTTGCTTGAAGTTAATGTGGAAAAAATAAATGAAAAGCTGATTAAGTCGAAAATAAATGTGAGATAAAGCGGGAATTCAAAAGACGAAAAAAGTGTCTCAAAAAGAAGAATCTAATAAAACAACAGAAATAGATAAAATTGAAGTACAAAGAGATGATGAAAAAACTGTAATTGAAAATGATATTAAAAATGATGAAAAGAATGTTATTGAAAACTCTAGTCAACAAAAAAAAGTTATGCGGAAAAGTGCATACAATAGCCTGCTATATGAAAAAATAGTAGATACAAAATTAAAATCTCGTCAATCTTCAAGATCAATAAAGAAACAAGAAGTGGATGAAAATTCCGATGGATTAAATAATATTTCTGAGAATCGAAAAAAATTTAAAAGAAAAACTGACAAATCAGATTTACCCATTTTAGAAAATAATGTAGAAGTCTTATCTTTAGACACTAAAAATAATCCGAGTAATTCTGAAAAAGTTGTAAAGAAATACAAACCTATTCATAAATGCATTGATTGTAATTTAACATTTGTTAGTAAAGTAAAATTTAATCAACACACTAAATTAAACCATCCAAATGATTTATCTTTAATTGATAAACCTTTTAAATGTCCTATAAAAAATTGTGATAGACCTTATAAGAATAGAAATGGACTTGAATACCATTTAATACATTCACATTTTGTCTCTCGTAAAAGTTTAGACAAATATATGGCTGATTATAATCTTGAATAAATAAAAATTATGTTAAACCAAGTAGTTTTTTTGATTTGTTACAAAAAACTTCTTGTTTTCAGTTTTTAAAAACAAAATAATTTAATATTGTTTAATAGTGTAACAAATTAAAATATAATAAAATTATTGGTTATAATGCTAATATAAATAAAATATTTTTTTTCTATAAATACTAAATTTTAATAATGAAAAATTGAACGACAGATGGAGAATATTTTATGTAATAAACATTATTGAGAGAATTCAAAAATTTTATATGTTATATTTGTTATTACGTCATATTTAATAAAACATTTTGAAGACTTATATGAGATCCTAAATGTAATAAATAAAATTTAAAAACATTTTAAATTTTATTTTTACCTTCCATGAGTCATACTAAGGTTTTTACGTTTTTTTAAATTTAATTGTAAGATAAAACCTCATGATTTGCAAAGATAATTACAATGACACATTTTTTGTATTTAAATTTATTATTTCATGTTTGTTTATTACACTTTTATTCAAAATAATATTTGAAAAGTTAAATATAAGCCTTATGCTTTATTTGTAAACTTATTGATATTTTATAATGAATGAATATATTGATACTTTTATATGCAAACCTAGGAACTATAAAAACAATAGTTGTAATTTTTTATGAAAACCAATGTTAATTTCAATTAAAAATATTCGAACGTTATTTTTAGATTCTAGTCCAGACTTTACATTCAATTACAATGTCAACACAGTTATGTAGACAAAATATAAAATAATGCAAAATGAAAAATTGATACCTAAAAAAATAGGCTTTTTTTGAAAATTACAATTGCCGTCTGTATTTATTTAATCAGATGATAGTAATTATAATATATGCAATTAAATTTTAAATTACATATCAAAAATTATATTCTATATAAATTAAAGAGTTGACACAAGGATCAACACAGATGTAAAAATACAATATAATAAGTCTGATATCTTTGTCCTGGACAAGAAAAACAAAAGAATAACACTAGTTGAAGTAGGAATTACTTCCAAGGATAATTTACAAAAAGTAGAACAGGAAAAACTTAGGAAGTACGATATCTTAGCAAATGAATAGGCTTAATGTACAAATGCAAGGTTTAAATAATACCATGCGTCATGACATGGGACGGAATTGTGACAACATATCACAACAATTATGTTAATTTTAGTGGCTTATCAACCAGTACCGATGCATACATCCAAATGAGAATAATAAAGAAGACACTAGAAAGCATCTCTTTTGAGCACCGTCGGGGACTCGTCGAGGGAAGATCTGGAACTAAGAACATAGTAGAAGTGGCTAGAAAGTGGTGCGGCTCGATAGAGTATGCGGCAGCGGAGGCAAAGTGAAGAAACTAACAAAAATAGCTTCAATAAATAAAATTTATTTCTATATAAATTAAAAAACAATAATATTAATTGGCCACTTGTTTTTAACAAGCTTTCATAGTAAAATTAAATTACAATAAATTGTATTTTTTAATTTAAAATTTTCATTAGACAAGCAAGTAATAAATATTTCATTATAATACATGAATTATTTAATGATTTAAAATAATTCTTAAGACCAGTTAATATAAGTAATAAACTTATGTAGATAATATTAATTTTTCAATTTAAATAATATTTATATTAAATTTTTAATTAAAATAATATTAATATTAATTTTATTATTACCCCATAAAATGATTTATTACTTTTTAATGATTTTTACATCTAAAACTAATAATAATTCAGTACAATATAATGAAAAAAGTCCTAAAATATATAACTTGGAAGGCTTCAAAAGATCTGAGTATGGATCTAAAAATTTAAAATTATATAATTTACAATATTTCGGTCAAGGTGATGAAGAATATAAAATTAAAACTGCCCAGATCCATTATAATCCTCCAAAAGATAATACAAATGAAAATTTACCTTTTGAAGCCGAAGATTTTTTTAATACTGAACATAAAAGTCAAGAAATTGATTATACAAACAGTAAAAACAATTTAGGTGTGGTAAATAGCAATTGTGAAATTCAACCTGAGTTTTATAAAAAAGCTGAAAATATTCAAAATCCTGATATTAATACTAATTGCCAAAAAGACATTTTTTTTGGTGATAAAGATGAGTTAATTTCGTTGCTACACAAAATTGAAGCAGAACAAAATATGTTTATAAATTTTCAAAAAGACCATCGCATTAATTTATTACAAGTCTGCAGTTCAAGTTTTACTGAACCAGGTTTAAATATTTTTAATCAAAAACTCGTTGAATTAAAAGCATACACGGAAAGCGATCATAATTTAACCAGTAAATTAATATTAGATACTTTACAACGTTTAAGATATTTTAAACATTGTATCAGAACTTATTATAATAGTCGTGAAACCATTCAAAATGTAAAAAATGTCATTTTTTGTGTTATTTATGATGATTTAAGTTTTTTTAAGGACATAATTACGAATCATATTACTGAAATAGCTGAAAAGATTTATTTATTTGATTATGTTTTATATATTAGTATTACATTAGAATATGTATATACACTTATACCAAATTTTAATTCGAACAACATTTATGATTGTAAATTGATTTATTGTTACTTACGTTTGTACCACGAAATACCTATTTTTTTAAAAAATTTTGAATTTTTGAGTATTTGCGAGATAATTAAATTTAATTTGAAAAATTATAATTATAAGGATAAAGGCCTTTTAAATATAGTAAATGAAAGAATAACACTGTTTGAAAGAAATTTACAGACGATTATTATCTTTTTCAAAGAAAAAAATATTAGACTCGAACGTTGTATTTCTTTTTTAATTTCTAAACGTGAATAAAAAAAACTTTTATTTTATAAACTATTTATTAAATTTGTTCTAGTTTTTTATGTTAATAATTTACTACGTGTGATTCCTATTGTCGTCGGACTATTAAATATTGAGTTTTTATACCATTTTAGACAATTATATTGTTTTGCAAAAATGAGAAAGAAACACATTACACTTTATTAAATAATTCTCAAATGTACAGATAACATAGCCATCATAATGCTGGTCTATCTCAAGATTTAGATATTATGATGCTAAATTCTTAACTTCTAAGCATTGACACAGTTATACAAAAAATTTGCCGGTAAATTCGTAACTAATTTTATAAAGTTAAAATGAGAAAATTTTGACTAGTTCTGAGAACTTAAGTAGCCTATTTGAAGATATTAAAAATAAATTAACTTTGAAAAAGCTTTTTACGAAGATGTAGCAAGGTGCTAATGCTTTCCGTTTTTGCGTAGGATGATAAATGTTTATCAAGGTTATAAGACATATAACACTTTTTCCACCACAAAGCCTTAGTACTTCCTGGTCTTAAGAGCACTTTTTTACAATTTTACGGTCGTGTTAAATTATTTAACACAGGTAAGGATTACTTTCAAATATAATGAAACAAATAACATCTGTTGAAGATAAGAGATTTGTAAATTAACATCAAGAATTTATAAGTTTTATCATTAAGCTTTGATATAATATGTATGTTTTATCATTTAAATTAGATACATTGTGTAAGTTTTGTCATTAAGATTAGATATAGTATACAAGTTTTCAATTTAACATTAATGTAATAATAGAGAGTGTTTTTTACAATAAATTATAATTACTTACATACAAGTAAGTTTAAATTAATGGTATTAAAGAATAAAATTTTTAAATCAATTAGCTACGTTTTTTATGTCTTTATTAAACATCTGTAATATTTGTATTTACAGATGCATTACGAAATAACTATATTACCAGTACCGATACTCAAAAGCAGAAAAAAGTTAATAAAAAACACTTTCGAATTTATAGTCTTTCTTTAACCTAGAGACTATTAAAAAAGTGAATCTACGATGTGTTGTTTCTTTTTAAATTATTATAAACAGAAATATGACTATATTTATGTGTACAAAAAAAATAATATTCCATATTTTTTTGTATTATCATACTTATAATTAAAAAAAAACTGTTATCAAATTTAAAACTATACATTCTTAGATTTTTGTCATATTTTTTTTTTTTGAGTCATTTGAAAAACACAATCTTTTTCTATTATATTTATTTTATATTGAACTTTCTAAAACTGAAAAATGGAATCTAACTTATTTTATCAACTCCTGTGTGTTAAAGTTGTATTATTTTTATACATTTATTTTTATCATTCTCCAATTATTATGACATATGTTTGAGTTTGCTACTATCTAAACTGTTATTTTAGTAAATGCTGCTTAAATCTAAAATAAAAAAATAACTTAAATAACAACATGTCTTTTGTATTATTTTAAACAGTATTTTTCATCTTCTAAAATAATTTTTTTACAAGTAGTTAAAAAATTTTCACCCTCATTTAAATGATTTCATATATTTTATTTTTATTTTTTCATACAATAAATGTAACTCATGTCTTATCAAGCGAATATCCTATTAATACTGATAATAATTATGGGAATACCCGTCGCGATAACTTTAAAATGAAGATAAGTAATAAAATTTTGAAACAAAAACATGGATCACCTACTAGTCCCTATAAAAGAAACATTGTTACACCAGAGCAGTCTTCAACCCCATTTAATATTAGTGATGATATTTATAACTTAGAAGAAATAAATATTGATCGATTTTTAAAAAATTTTACATCTATTGAACAATTTTTAAAAATTTTACACCTCTTGATCAACTTTTTACAGATAATACAACTATTGAGCAATATTTAAAAGATTATACATCTACTGAACAATTTGTACAAGATTTTGCACCTAATGATCAAATTGAGAAAGAGAAATTATCTTTTCAAAGCAACGAGAACGTATTTACCGAAAACAAAGAAGACCAGAATAATTTAACAATAAGTAATAGTAAAATACAGGAAATAACTAAAAAGTAATTAACGAACAAAATAATTTTTTAAAGGTAAAGTAAATGGCAAATTAGCGACACTTAAGTTTGAAGAAAATTTGGCTAAGATTGAAAATTTTGCTCAAGATGAAGACCTACAACTTTTAATAAAAGGTTACGAAAAACTATGTAACTATGTTCAAAATGAACCTGTTTTATCAGAAGTGCAAATATTAGAGGTACTAAATAAAGTTATAGAGATGTCATATAATGTTAACAATTACAATACTTTTAATAAATACATGAATTTGTTTTACAATAGATATAAAACACTTATTGAAAATAACATACCTTTTTTAAGAAAGAAAATTTTAGAATCGTCAATTTCAGAGGAAGAAAAAGATGTTTTGACCATTTATTTTGATTATTTTGATATCATTGTAACTTATATTTTGAATTATAAAACTAAAAAAAAGTTAAGTTCGAAAACTAACGTATATACTTTGCATAAGTACATCCGTCTTATGATTCAAATCCCAACATTTCTATTAGAAACCAATTACGAACAAATTTTTTTAAATTTTGTTAAAAAAGTAAATAATCTTAAATTTGATGAAAATTTTTTTTATAATTGTGATAATGACATGCTGCACGAATTCAAAATTAAATATACTACTATTTTATTTACAACTGAAAAAAGAACAGAAACTATAATGAAATGTTGTGCCCATATTTTGCAAAACTATTTTTACAAAAAATAAATACTTTCTTTTTTATTTTTAATACAAAACTTTTATTTAATAACACATAAATTGAAATTTATTTGCTGATTCTATGTTTTACATTTCAGATAAAATTTTCATATATGGACATATAATACCTGTTTAATTTTAAAAACAGTTTTAGATGTTAAAATTTATATTATGTTTAATTCATCGTTTATAGTTCTCATTTTTCTTACTGTGTAGGTTAAAATTTTGGTGATACGAATATTCGTCTTATTTTTGGGGGTTAACAAATAAATAAAACGAACAAATGAATTTTTAACCCATAAAAGTGAGTGAATTTTCAAAAATAATAAATTTAATGGTTCATTTCGAAAACACGCCGTTTTAAAAAAAAATATTTATCCCCTAAAATGCTTTAATAATAAAAATAACTTGTTTTTACGCTATCTTTTTTCAGTTTTATACTCCCATATATATTGAATGAGTAGTCGTAATGTTGTTCTTGGGAAAGTCCTGTTTTTTTTCTTAAAAAGGCTTTAGTCCTAACCATAATCCTTTTATCCCTTGTGTGTGAACGTCTGCATTTTCAGGATCCACAAAATGTAAAGAATGGTTTATTGTCTGATGCTCATACCTTGCATCGCTCTGATTATTAAGAATTCTTATAGCTGCGCCATATGCGCGCCATTCATCGGTGATTATTTTAGATCCCGGAAGTACATTTTCATTTAAAATTCAGCTATAGTGGCTGAATTTCTATTTTCGACTGGCACGATGAAACATTTTTTTGTTCCACGTTCGATACCACCTACAAACCACTGCCCATTTCTTAATCGTTTTCTATTGCACTTTATTTTGAAGAACATACTCTCATCAACTTCAACAACTTTGGGATTTCCTTGTTCGTCTATTCCTCCTAATTTTTCATTATTTTGAAATATGTAATCACATATTACTTTTCTACATAAAGAGACAATGTTGCTTACAGTCCCCTGTTGACGTCTAAGTTGTAAGAAATGTCTAAAAAAAGATCTCCAGATAGGTATTTATACAATATTTGTATAATCTTTTTCATATTTATTTTATAGTCGTAGAAAAAACTGTCGGTTCTAATTGTACAGGAATGTGTACAAGGACGTCGACATGACCATACATACCCATCTGGAGATGATTTTCGCTTTGTAAGGCACATTCTTGGGACATCTTCACATATATTACATAATATATTATTTTTGAAGAGTCCAAGCTTACATAAGCCAACCATTCCTAACCATGGCGTTTCAAACATTCTATTAATACAATTTTCATTTATTATTAAATCCATTATTTCATCGTCTGAATAAATTTGCTCTGAACTAATTATTTCAAATGCAGATTTTCTTGACATTTTAGGGGTTAATATTTTTTTTTAAAAACGGCGTGTTTTCGACATGAACCGTGTTATTTTTTATAACTGTCCTTCTATCACTCTCCAATTATTATGACATATGTTTGAGTTTGTTACTATCTAAACTGTTATTTTAGTAAATGCTGCTTAAATCTATAATAAAAAAATAACTTAAATAACAACATGTCTTTTGTATTATTTTAAAGCAGTATTTTTCATCTTCTAAAATAATTTTTTTACAAGTAGTTAAAAAATTTTCACCCTATTTAAATGATTTCATATATTTTATTTTTATTTTTCATACAATAAATGTAACTCATGTCTTATCAAGCGAATATCCTATTAATACTGATAATAATTATGGGAATACCGTCGCGATAACTTTAAAATGAAGATAAGTAATAAAATTTTGAAACAAAAACATGGATCACCTACTAGTCCCTATAAAAGAAACAATGTTACACCAGAGCAATCTTTAAATCTACCAATCATAAGTGATGATATTTATAACTTAGAAGAAACAATTACTGATAAATTTATACAAAATTTTACATCTACTGGTCAAGCTATACAAATTTTTACATCTACTCTCAATTTACACAAGATAATACAAATATTGGTCAGTTTAGCGATGATAAACTACTGAACAATTTATACAAGATTTTATAATACTCCTCAATTTACACAAGATTTTACATCTGCTGAACAATTTACACAAGATTTTATAAATACTCCTCAATTTACACAAGATAATACAAATATTCGTCAATTTACACAAGATAATACATCTACTGAACAATTTGCACAAGATTTTATAAATACTCCTCAATTTACACAAGATTTTGCACCTGCTGAACAATATACACAAGATATTATATCTACTGATCAAACTATACAGAATTTTACATCTGATGAACAATTTATACAGAATTTTACATCTGTTGAACAATTTACACAAGATATTATATCTACTGATCAAATTGAAAAAGAGGAATCATTTAATCAAAGCAACGAGAGCGTATTTTTCGAAAACAAAGAAGAACAGAATAATCTAAAAATAAGTAATAGTAAAATACAGGAAATAATTGAAGAAGTAATTAACGAACAAAATAATTTTTTAAAAAATAAAACAAATGGCAACTTAGAGACACTTAATTTTGAACAAAATTTGGTTGTTATAAAAAATAATGCTCAAGATGAAGACCTTAAGCTCCTAATAGAAGGTTACAAAAAACTCTATAGCTATGTTCAAAATGAACCTGTTTTATCAGAAGACCAAATATTAGAGGTAATAAATAAAGCTTTAGAGATGTCATATGATGTCAACAATTACAATACTATTATAAATTACATGAAATATTTTTACAATAGATATAAAACACTTAAAAAAAATAACATACCTTTTTTAAAAGAGAAAATATTACAATCGTCAATTTCAAAAGAAGAAAAAGATGTTTTAAAAATTTATTTTGATTATTTTAATAACATTATAACTTATATTTTGAATTATGAATCTAAAAAAAGGTTAAGTTCGAAAACTTACGTATATAATTTGTATAAGTACATACGTCTTATAATTCAAATGCCAAAATTTTTATCAGAAACCAAGTACAAAAAAATTTTTGATGATTTTGTTGAAAAAATAGAAAATCTTAAATTTGATGAAAAATTTTTGTATAATTGTGATTATGACATACTTAATGAATTTAAAATTAAATATTCTTCAGTTTTAAATACAACTGAAAAAAGAACAGAAACTATGGTGAAATGTTGTGCTTATATTTTGCAAAACCAATTTTGAAAAAATTAAAAACTTTTTTTTTATTTTTAATACTAAACTTTTATTTAATAACACATAGATTAAAATTTATTTGCTGATTCTATGTTTTATATTTCAGATAAAATCATAGTTGACCTATTTTTAACAAAAATTATCTAAATTTAATATTTGGACCTATAATACCTGTTTAATTTTTAAGATTTTTTTAGATGTTAAAGTTTATATTATGTGTAATATATCGTTAATAGTTATTATGTTTTTTTGCTGTGTAGGTTAAAATTTTTTTAATTTATAATGAATGTGAAATCTTAGAAATTATTAATGTCACCAATAAATTATAATAAACATTAGAAAAGTACTTTTGATTTTAAAGTATTCTAATGTGTAATTTAAACTGATAAAATGAGACGGATGTGAATTAGTATTGTAAGTATTGCTATAAAAAATAATTTAAAACTTAAAGACAAGATACAGATTGTTTAAAAACATTTTAACTATATGATAACAAGCTTGTATTATAAATGATCTAATTATATTATCCGTCTACATATATTAATAAATTAAAAATAATTCGTTTTTTTTATTATTACGTGTACTGTCATGTATTGAAGATTAATTTTAAGCTGAAATTAAAATATGGTCACATGCGTTGATTATTTTGCGCAAATTTCTAAAATGATATACTAAGAGCTTAATATACGTTTAAAAAATATTTTTAATTGTTAAACCATTAAAAACACCTTTTCATGAATTGCTATTTCAAAAATCTTGCCAAATTAGATCTTTTGTAAAATAGTATATTGAGATACTGGTAGCTTATCTAGTAACTAAAACTATTTTTTTATGTTTAGAAAAGTCCACAAATAAACATTGTTTTGATTTTTAATAATGTCCATGTTCATGTGTTTGAGTTTGTAGTGTCTAAACAATTACTGTTTCTAAAAAATTTTCATTATTTTTTAGTCATAAATTAATTTCCATAGTTTTGCTTACTGATTTAGAATCAAGCAATTTAAGAATATTGTATAATTTTATTTTCGGTATTCTAGCTTGTCTTTCTAGTTTTCTAAAACTTTATTTTTGTCAGTGATAATCTTTTTTTTTGCAATTTAGCAATTTATTCGAAGATCTAATGGTTTTATTTGGATTTTGCTATAAAAAAACATCTTGCGAATGATATCAATTGCGGATTGTTTTGATTTTTTGAAATAATCCTGTGCCAAAATATTGCAAATTATAAAGTTTAGAAATACTGTTATTATCAAAACAACTAGTAATCCAACTAAAATTTGAAAGGTTTCGATTAAAATTTTCAAATGTTTCATTTGCAACGTCAAATGCAGAATAAGTGACAAAGAAAATCTAATAGATCAATATTACTGTAGTATATAGTCTAAAATCTTTTTATTTTTTTATATTCTCTATGTATTACTTTAATGTATTTTCATGTTGAAACGATCTATTTTCTGTATTTAGTTTTAACAATAATATCCCTAGTATTTTATTAATAATACAGTTTCAATTTTCTTTCATAAAAAAACCTCTTAAATATTCAATATAAAAAGATACTAGTTCTAACAATTCCTAAAATAATATGATCTTCTACATTTAAAAATAGATAATATTTTATATTCTTATATATTTATATACTAAAAATAAATAATATTAGAAACAAAAATTTAGTAGCACTAAAAAATTTTAAAACTTATTCAGGTAATTTAAAAATAATAAATAACTTTAAAACTTTATTAATTAAGCAAGATGGAACTTTTCTGCTTCAGGTGAAGCAAAAAAATCTAAATACTTTTCTAACTTTTCTTTAGAATCATAATCTGGTAACTCAAGGGTTCTGGTACAAGTGTGAGCTACTGGACAACGATTACAATTTTCCTGTCGACTAATAATCATCAGTTCAAAATCGTTTAAATTTTTAAATTTACCGATTTGCGTATAATTTTCATCTTTTAGAATTTTAAAAAAAGGTACATGCGAATATGACGTTATTATTTCGAACAATCGTTGCTTTTGTTTCTTATCGATTTTATCAATATAATTCCAAAACCAAATTATCACCTTAGAATTAATTGAATATCCTTTTTTATAATGCGTATTCTTTTTCCAGACATTTACGTCTAATTCTTTACTACCGCTAACTAAAAAATCAAATTCCCAAGGACCAAAAAAGTAATGCATTTTTGTTGGCAATGCTTCGAATAATCCCCGCTTAATTAAATCATAAGCAGGAGCAACCCTCTCGCAATATATATTTTTTAGATATAAATCACAATATTCTGCAGCATTTTCTTTAGTAACTGGACAATTACTTCCATTACTAATGAGTTCTTCGCCGTATTTGTTTTCAAAAAATAGGCCATCTACAGGATTGTCTTGTAAAGATTTTAAAGATTTTGTCAATTCAGGATCAACATCATACAAGTCTTCCATCTTATATTTTAAATCAAAAACCCGCTCAAAAAAAATTTCATGGAATCTTACACTGGTCGGTTGATCAAGCATTATTATATATCCCAAAATTCGACCAATAAACCTATAAATATCAAAATCTACATATTTTATTTTTTCCTTTGTGTTAGAAGGTAAGTATGTACCTTCTTTTTGATTTACTACGGTAAATAGATTCAATTTTTCATCAAGCATATAGTTTACAAAAAGTCTTAACCATTCTCTTGTTAAACCTGTAAAATCACTACCTATCTCACCTTCTAAAGCAATAGCAATATGTTGATGTGGTATTAGATCAGGAGGTAAATGAGCAAGTTTATCGTATGAATCAAATAACAGGTATTTTCTGTTTAAACTCACAGTTGTTCTTCTCATTTGTTTTGAAATGATGTTATACGCTACAATTTCATTGAGTATGGTTTTCTTTTTGTAAAACGTCGGCCAATCTCTATTTCTTTCTTTTATTATTTTTTTTTCCATTTTTTTTTCTTCTTCCATTTTTTCAAGTTCTCGTTTCCTTCTTTCTTCTTTTTCGATTTCTTGCTTCCTCTCTTCTTCTTTTTCAAGTTCTTGTCTCCTCTTTGCTTCTTTTTGAAGTCTTAGTTTGATTTTTTCTTCTTTTTCACGTTTTCTCTTCATTATTTCATTATTTTTCTCAATTTCAAAATTGTAATTAGCAGAAGTGTTTTTGTATTACCACTCTTATTTAACGAGGAGGAATGTTGATTTGGAAGAATATTCATATCCTTTTCATCCAGATCAATAAAAGTTTGATACCTTTTATGAATAGGTATGTATTCGGCACAAAAAGCGTATTTTTTAAATATCGTTATAAAAAGTATTAATTTTTTTAAAATACAAAATTTAGAATTCATAGAAGGGTCTTTACAAAATAAATTAAATAACCAAAAATTTAATTTATTTCAAATTTGACATTTTTAATTGAGTCTGTCTAAATCCTTTATATTTTAATATTTTACAACTGTAAATTAAAAATGTCAAATGATAAATTTGACTGTCTTGTTAAACTAATAGTCAAAATAAATAAAAAGAAAGAAAAATGATATTATTTACAAATTAATATTTGTAAAATCTTGTATTTAATTATGTTTAAGAAGTTAAAATATACGTTTTACTAAATTTAATATCCAAAATAATCCCGTGTGCAATAATTTTAAATTAAATCTTTACAATTATTTGTTTTATTAAAAAAGCGTTTGTAAAATAATTAATTAATTGTTTACATTTCCAAACGTAACTATATAATCTTTTAATGTTGATACATTTTTATAAATTAATATTTCTATTATTCTAAATTTAATAACATAATTTTGTCCTTTTTTTATCCCTTTCTTATTCTTAAAGCACTGTTAGATCAGTAATCTTTATTTTTGCCTAAACTTAAAAGTCCTAGTTCGAATCCCAACGGTGCCGAATCGTTTAAAAAATAGGTTTAAACATTGACAACGCAATTGTCGAAATTTATTTGTCAGTAAAGTCATATAGAAAGCGTTGAATGAGGATTATTAATGTCTTAATTAAAAAAAAAGTTGTACTTCCATGTAGGACGTCATTATAATTGCCGTAGTTATGAAAACATTTGTAGGTATTTTCAGACTAATAGTAAGTAATTAATTCAGAAGAACAATCTTGAATAGGTAAGATATGGTATTTCTCGAAGGGTAAGAAAGTACACCAAAGTCGTTAAATTTATAGCACTTAATTTAATTAAAAGTTTTTATCAATTCTTGTCTGATAGAGCATACTCTTTCAGTTATTGGCCCTAAAAATTTATTTTTATAATAATATACCTTTTTCTAATAACGTGAGGCCTTTAAGACATTTGGTGCTTAAAAATGCACACTTGTTAAGATTGCGAAAAGAAGATATTTTTAGGTTATAGCTAAGGTCCATTAGATTAAGTAATTAATCAGTTGAGAGTATCTAGTAGATGAAAATTGATATAAGTAATAAATAAAATTTTATTGAGTAGTAAGTTTCCTTTAAATAGCAAAAGTTTTTTATTTATATTAATATATTATTACAAATTATTATTTTTTTATAAGTAGTTAAAAAATTTCCCCTCATTTAAATGATTTTCTATATTTTTGTTATTTTTTCATACAATAAAAGTAACTCAAGACTTATCAAGCGAATTTCCTATTACTGATAATAATTATGAGAATATTAGTCGTAATAAATTTAAAACGAAGATACGTAATAACATTTACAAACGAACACATAAGTCGTCTACTAGTCCTTATGAAAGAAGCATTGTTACACTAGAGCAGTCTTCAACCCCATTAAATATTAGTGATGATATTTATAACGTAGAAGAAACAATTACTGATAAATTTATACAAATTTTTACACCTACTGATCAAGTTATACAAGATAATACAATTACTGAACAAAATATGCAAAATTTTACAATTACTGTTCAAATTGAAAAGAGAAATCATCTACTTAAAGCATCGAGAGCGTATTTATTGAAAACTCAGAATTACAGAATAATGTAACAATAAGTAATAGTAAAATTCAGAAAATAATTGAAGAAGTAATTAACGAACAAAATAATATTTAATAGATACATTAAATGACGACTCAGAAACGCTTAATTTTGAACAAAATTTGGTTGTTATTAAAGATAATGCTCATAGTAATGAGCTAAAAATTGTATTAGAAGGTTACAAAAAACTCTATAACTATATTTAAAATGAACGTGTTTTATTAGAAGACCAAATATTAGAGGTACTAAATGAAGCTTTAGAGATTTCAAGTGATAATATTAATTATCACAATTGTATGTGTTACATGAATTTGTTTTACAATAGAATAAAAACACTTATTAACGATAACATACCTTTTTTAAGAGAGAAAATTTTAGAAAAGTCAATTACAAAGGAAGAAAAAAAAGATTTTTTCATTTATTTTGATTACTTTGAAAATATTATAACTTACATCTTGAATTATAAAGTTAATGAAAACTTATGCATGAATACTAACGTATATAATTTGTATAAGTACATACGTCTTATAGTTCAAATGCCAGAATTTTTAGCAGAAACCAATTACGAAAAAATTTATAAAAATTTTGTTGAAAATGTAGAAAGTCTTAAATTTGATAAAAAATTTTTGTATAATTGTGATTATGACATGTTTCACGAATTCAAAATTAAATATTTTTCTGTTTTAAAAGCAAGCAAAAAATAAAAAAAACTGCATTGGAATGTTGTGCCCATATTTTGCAAAATTATCATAAGGAAAATTAAATTTTTTTTCATACTTAGATTCTATAAAAAATATAATTAGTATTAGTTTTTAATACAATTAAAAAATGTAATAATTTTTTTATGATAAAAAACATAAGTCAAAAAATTGTAATATTTACTTTTAGGCTAATTTAGAAAAAAATTCAAATTTTACAAAATTGATATTTACACGAGTAAAATACAAAACATAACTTTTTTGCTTTATACGTCAACAAAAATATTTTTAAGAAATTTCTGCTTGTTTTATTGCAACATAAAAAAAATAGTCTGAAATACATATATAATGCTACATTTTGTTTATTGTTATTGTATATTAGTCTTTATATGTTTATCATCACATACAATCTTTTAGAATAGTTTCTATGACATCATATGGTAAAAATAGAACTTTTTTATTTACCAAATCATCTTTACTTGTTGATTATCACATTTTAAATACCAAATCATCTTTAATTGTTCGATTATCAGATTTTTTATTTACCAAATCATCTTTAATTGTTCGATTATCAGATTTTTTATTTACCAAATCATCTTTAATTGTTCGATTATCAGATTTTTTATTTACCAAATCATCTTTAATTGTTCGATTATCAGATTTTTTATTTACCAAATCATCTTTAATTGTTCGATTATTGGATTTTTTATTTACCAAATCATCTTTAATTGTTCGATTATCAGATTTTTTATTTACCAAATCATTTTAATTGTTCGATTATCAGATTTTTTATTTACCAAATCATTTAATTGTTCGATTATCAGATTTTTTATTTACCAAATCATTTTAAGTTCGATTATCAGATTTTTATTTAAGATATTGACAACTAAAAAAAATGGTTTTTTATATTAAATGTATTTAAAACCCATTTAGATTTTTGATTTCTAAAAAAAGTATTTACTTTCTAAATATAAAAATTTTCAAAAAAATCAGTTATTTATTGATTTTGATTTAAATAAATTTTGGTTTTTTCATATACGCACGAATTGTGCGAAATACTAAGGTTTAAAAATTGAGACTTACTTTTTTTAAGATAATTATCGTTAAGATAAATCAATAAAGTATCTGCAACAAACGCCCACGAATCTATTTTGATTATATTTCGATGATTGTTTGTAACTGTGACGTTTTCAATATTAAAGTTCCCAATATTAGAAATATCTATTTTTAAAAGAGTAAAAGATTTTAGAAGAATGTTTTTTTTATCATGAAAAAACTCATAGATAATGTTTTTTTTATCATGATAAAGCAAATTCATTAAATCCATCAAAAACAATTCGAGTATCATATTTTTTTATCATAAACTTCAGTATATTGTATATTCAAGTTTGTTTCTAAATCTTTGTACTTATCTGAATCATAAAACTTATTAACGCTAGAATTAAGTAGTTCAATAAATCACTTTTATTAAAAAAATAATTATTCGATAACTTCTTACATAAAGAAAACAGAAAATCTTCAAAAGATTGAATTTATATATACGAAAAAAAAATATTTTATCGTTAGAATAAAACATTTCTCGATTTTCGAAATATAATTTAAGATTGTTATCTACTGTATCTTTGTTATAAATGATGTCATTTATGAGTTCTTTTAAAAATAAATTTTGAACTTCTGATGAACTACATGGTAACGCAACAGCACGCAAAAAACCATGTTTTGTTTTTTTAATTAAAAACTTAGGCGTTTTATACGATACGATATTGTCCTCGCCTATTAAGTCTTGACAAAAATAAGATTCAATTGCATTTTCGTTAAAACTTTCTTTATCAAAAAAAATTGATCGAAATTCAAAATTATTTTCAACGTCATTAGTATATATAATATATGTATCTAAATCTCCCAATATACCAACAGAATGATTTTCTGGAACAAATAGATTCTGACGATAATGAGGTATCGTAGATTCTAAACAAATTTTATACGTAGAGTGTTTTGTAACCGTAACAGGATAGGGTTGAGTACAGAAAACACAAGCAAATAGTACGATAGATAAATTCATAAGGGGTAAAAAAATTTGCATAAATAAAATGTTCAATTTTTTTGAATAAAATGATTAAAGCGTATGCAAAAAAATAATAGTACGTTTTTTTGAAATGGTTTTCTTGTAAAAGTTATATTGGTTTTACAAATTGAAATTATTTAATATATCTATTTAAAAATTTTTAAAAAACGACTTTTATTTTACGTTGTAATGAAATTAGTCTACATGTGAATTCTAACTAATTATATTTCAGCTGAATTAGAAAAAGACAAATTTCATTTTATTTGTAATGAAATTAATCTACATGTGAATTCTAACTTATTATTTTTTATACTTCTTTATAAAAAAGATGAGCTATTTTACGAAAAAA